>JAUMJJ010001044.1:0-23160 GCA_033556795.1 Tapera naevia | reverse complement strand
GGTGAGAGGGGGTGGGAGGGGGGGTGGGGGGGCAGGAGAGGGGGTGGGAGGGGGTGGGGGGGGTGGGGGGTTGGGAGAGGGGGTGGGAGGGGCAGGAGAGGGGGTGGGGGGGCAGGAGAGGGGGGGGGGCAGGAGAGAGGGTGGGAGGGGGTGGGGGGGGTGGAGGGGCAGGAGAGGGGGTGGGAGGGGCAGGAGAGGGGGTGGGAGGGGCGGGAGAGGGGGTGGGGGGTTGGGAGAGGGGGGTGGGAGGGGGTGGGGGGGGCGGGAGAGGGGGTGGGGGGGTGGGAGAGGGTGGGGGGCTGGAGAGGGGATGGGAGGGGCAGGAGAGGGGGTGGGAGGGGCAGGAGAGGGGGTGAGTGGGGTGGGAGGGGTGGGGGAAGAGAGGGGTGGGAATTGGGGTGGGAATTGGGGTGGGAGGGGGTGGGGAGTTGGGGGGCAAGAGAGGGATGGGAATTGGGGTGGGAGAGGAATAAGGGGGGGCAGGAGAGGAATGAGGGGGGCAGGAAAGAGATGGGGGGGCAGGAATGGGATGGGGGGACAGGAGAGGGATAAGGAAGGAAGAGCAGGGATGGGGAAGCAGGAGCAGGACAGGGAAGCAGGAACAGGACAGGGAAGCAGGAGCAGGACAGGGAAGCAGGAGCACGGCTCCGACCTGCCTCGCCCGACTTTCCTTCCTGAAAAACCCATCAAAGCCATAAATTCCACAGAATTCTGGGATCCAATTGGATATTCCCGAGCTTTAACTCAGCTCTCCCAAGGGGAAATCCTTCCCGTTGCCTTCGGCTGCTGGGATTGGCCAATCTGTGAGTCAGGGTTGGCTCGCTTGGAGTCGGAGCCTCCCGGGCATCCCAACGGATGGATCTGGGACTCCCACATCCATTCCCATCCCATTCCCAGCTCTCCGGAGCTGCCTTCCCAGCAGGAGCTGCTCTGGGATCCTGATCCCTCTCTTGGCACGTGGTTCCTCAAGCTGTGACTTAACCCCTCGCTCTGCCGCGCTCTGGGAATCTGGGAACAAATCTGGGAATCCCGGAAACGTGGGGACAAATCTGGGAATGCTGGGAATGTGGGAGCAAAAGATGAGAACCCGGAAGCAGTTTGGGAATCCCGCAGCCTTCAGTGCAATTAATAACAAGCTCGTTTGCATTCCCACCCCCTTTGGAATTGCCCCTTGTCCATGGAATTGGTGATCACCCCCCGGAGCCGTGATAAAGGAGCCGCTTCCATGTTTCCTATCCGGCTTTCCGGAGCGGCTCCTTCAGCCTCATCCTGGTGGCACTGGAAGAGCCACCCTTTGGCTGAAAAGAGGGCAGGAGAAGCAGCTCCTCGCCCCGGAAACCCGGATCCTGGCTCCGAGGGTGGGAAGGACAAAGCCTGGATCCTCCTTTGGATCCTCGGGAAGGGGACCCCGCTGACCTGAACCCCTTTTCCACCCTCCGAGCCCCCAGCTGAGTCCTCCTGGCGGAGCCGGGGCTCGCTCCCATCCCTCCCCATTCCCTCTGGAATTCCTCCTCTCCCGGGATCTCCCGCGGAGGCGGCCGCAGCCCCGTCAGCAGCCTGGAATTCCCTGGCCTTCTCCCTTTCTTTTCAGCTTGGTTCCTACCCCAGGTTACGGGAGGAGACGGAGAGGATCGTCACCACCCACATCCGGGAGCGGGAAGGGAAAACCAAGGACCAGGTGAGCTCCCGGCGCCTCCCGCTCCTCATCCCAAAGCTCCCTCTCCCAGCGAGCTCCCAAGCCCATTCCCTGCGGGATTCCTCACCCGAAACCCTCCTCCCAGATCCTGCTGCTGATCGACATCGAGCTCTCCTACATCAACACCAACCACGAGGACTTCATTGGATTTGCCAAGTAAGCCATTTCCCACCGGGAAAACTCCTCCAGCTCCCTTGGGAATGCGATTCCTGCTCCGCCCCGAGCGGGTTCCGCGCGGGTTCCGCTTCCCTTCCGGAGCCACCGCCGTGAAAACAGGGGGAGGAGTGTGTCCCCCCCCCTCCAACCCACCCCCCCACTCTGGATCCCAATGGAATTCCCCAAAGCTGGCACCTTCTGCCCGATTCGGGGGTGTTGGGGGGAGCTGGGAGCGGAGCTGCCGCTCGGCGTTCCGCTGCCTCCGCGTCCGTTCGTGCTGCCAGGAAGGGGCAGGGAGCAGGAAAAGCTGGAATTGGGGTGTTTGGCTTGGAATAGAGGAGCTGCTGGGCGCTCCCAGCAGCGCTTCCGAGGAATTCGGGTCGTGAAGGCTCTTGCTGCCCTTTGGAAGAGAGGTGGGAATTGGGAATTGTCCCTGCACGCCAAGGGGAGGTGGAGCCGCTCCGGCCGCGGCCCAGCGGGAGCAGGATTGACTCCCTGTCCTCTGAGCTGCTCCCTGGGAAGTTGGGATCCTTCTCCGCTTCCTCCCGGAGCGGGATTTCCACGCCAGGACTTTCTTGGGAAGAGCCTGAGCTCCAGCTCAGGTGTTCGTAAAATCATGGAATGGGTTGGCTTGGAAGGGCCCTCAAAGCCCATCCAGATCCAACCCCATGGGCAGGGACACCTCCCACTGGATCAGGGGGCTCCAAGGCCCATCCAACCTGGCCTTGGACACCTCCAGGGATGGAGCAGCCACCACTGCTCTGGGAACCTGGGCCAGGGTCCATCCTGGAACAGGGAATGGGTTGGGTTGGAAGGGCCCTCAAAGCCCATCCAGATCCAACGCCACGGGCAGGGACCCCTCCCACTGGATCCAGGGGCTCCAAGGCCCATCCACCCTGGCCTTGGACACCTCCAGGGATGGGGCAGGGACCCCTCCCACTGGATCCGGGGGCTCCAAGGCCCATCCAGCCTGGCCTTGGACACCTCCAAGGGATGGGATGTGGGAATTCCCTCATGGACAGCAGCTCCCCCATCCTCAGCCCCTCCCTTCTCTTTCAATTCCCATCCTCTTCCTTTCGGTTTCTTTGGTTTCTTTCCCCTCTTCCCTTTTCTTTTTTTGACGTCTCAGCTTTTCACCTTCATCCCCTCTTCCTTCTCCTCTCCTAATCTCTCCTGTTTTTCCTTTCACCTCACCCTTATCCTCCGGACTCTTCCGAAATTCCCACTCCCCAGCTGTTACACAGAGCAGCACGTGGCGACAGGGTGGGTACCCGCTCCCTCCGCATGGCCTGGCGCCTCCCCATTCCCACTGGGAATGCCGCCTGGGAGCCGGAGAGCCTCCTCCTCCCACCTCCCACCTCCCACCTCCGCTTTGGGATGTGCGTTTGCGGTGGAGCCTGCCTGCGGGAGAGCTTCCCACTCCCACCTGGAATGCTGCAACACCCCGGAGCTCCAGGGGGTTGGGAAGGGGGTGTGTGTGTGGGGGGGGGGGGTGGTACCCACCTTGCCCTGTATCCCGTGGGATTGGGGATGGAGCTGGGGGGGGAGGGGGGGGGAGGAAGTGTCCGTGAGGCTCTGGGCACCTTCTCCAAATCCCGAGCGCGGTTGGCCGCGCTTGGCACGGTGCCATTCCCGAGGGAAGAGCCCCCCCCCCCCCCCCCCAGGCTGCCCTGGAGTCCTTCTGGACTCTTCTACCTGGGCTTTGTTCCCACTCCAGGTTAAAGGATCTCTCGTCCCCTCGGGAAGGGGTGGGGAGGGGGGAGCCTTCCCTCAGCTGTGGGGCTGCTCTTTTCCGTTGGGAAAACACGAGAAGCTTCCGGACGCCGTTCCCGGTGAGCGGCCGGGCGGTGGTTTGCTCCTCCGTGGTTGGATTCCCGCACGGAGATCCCTCCTCCAGCTGAAGCCTCTGCTTGGGGTTTCCTCCTCCGCGCGTCCGACCTTTCCCGGGCTGGAAAACACCTGGATAAGGATCAGCTGGATGGAGCTCGGGCTCTCCGGGTGGGAAAACCCAACCCTCTCCCAGAAACCTTGGGAAGGGGCTCCTCTGGCAGCGCCGAGCGTTGGGGGGCTCCTGGTTGGATTCCAGGGATTCCAGGCTTGGGGGATCCCCCTTCGGAGGGGGCTCTTCCCGACGGCATTCCGGGCGGGATGCCGGGAGCGCGTCCCTGCCGTGGCTGACGCCCCTCTCTCTCCTTGCAGCGCCCAGCAGAGGAGCACCCAGGCCAACAAGAAAAGGGCCGTCCCCAACCAGGTACGGCAGCGCCGGCGTTCCCGGCTCCGGCCCAGCCGTCCCGGAGCTGCTTCCCACGGCTCCCAGCGGGGCTGGGGCGGATCCGCCACCTCCTGCCCTGGGGGGGGTTGTAGGGGAAAGCTGGAGCCCTCCCCTCGTGGAACGGGAGCGGTTGCTCCCCAGGAGCTCATCTTAAAGAAGGGTTCAACTGGATCCAGCAGCTCCTTCCCAGGGAATGTTTAATATGGGAATGCCGGAACTCTCATGGAATGGGAGTGTTTGCTCCCCAGGAGCTCATCTAAAAGCAGGGTCTGAGTGGATCCAGCTCCTTCCTTGGGAATATTTAATATGGGAATGCCGGAGCGAGTGGATCCCTTCCCTGGGATTTTTTTAAATGGGAAAGCAGGGTCTGAGTGGATCCAGCAGCTCCTTCCCTGGGAATATTTAATATGGGAATGCTGGAGCCCTCAAGGAATGGGAGCGTTTGCTCCCCAGGAGCTCATCTAAAAACAGGGTTTGAGTGGATCCAGCAGCTCCTTCCTTGGGAATATTTAATATGGGAAAGCAGGGTCTGAGTGGATCCAGCAGCTCCTTCCCTGGGATATTTAATATGGGAATGCCGAGGCCCTCAAGGAATGGGAGCGTTTGATCCCCAAGAGCTCATCTTAAAGAAGGGTTCAACTGGATCCAGCAGCTCCTTCCTTGGGAATATTTAATATGGGAATGCTGGAGCGAGTGGATCCAGCAGCTCCTTCCTTGGGAATGTTTAATATGGGAAAGCAGGGTCTGAGTGGATCCACCAGTTCCCTCCTTGGGATATTTAATGTGGGAAAGCCGGAGCCCTCATGGAATGGGAGCGTTTGCTCCCCAGGAGCTCATCTAAAAGCAGGGTCTGAGTGGATCCAGCTGCTTCCTTGGGAATATTTAATATGGGAATGCCGGAGCGAGTGGATCCAGCAGCTCCTTCCCTGGGGTATTTAATATGGGAAAGTGGGAACTCTCATGGAATGGGAGCGTTTGCTCCCCAGGAGCTCATCTTAAAGCCAGGTTCAACTGGATCCAGCAGCTCCTTCCTTGGGAATGTTTAACCCTGGGGTTGGAGGGAGCAGGGAGCGAGAGGAGCGCCCGGACGGGCCTGGCAGCCGCGTCCCCCCGTCCCCCCACCCCGTTCCATCCCCCCCACGCGTCCCTCGCGCTTCCGAGAGGGCGGAGCCGGGCGGGAATTGCCCCGTGCAGGGGCTCCAATCCCGCAGGACTCGGCGCGGGAAGAACGTGATGAAGGATTAACACTGTGAAATGATGATTAATCGCATGTAACTCTCTCTCTTTTGCTGTTTTTCTGCTTTTTCCTACCATTTCCGTGCTTCCCGCTCTCCTCTCCCTCCCATCGCTTCGTTTCTCTTCCCTCTTCCTGTCTCCTCGTCCTCGCTTTTGTTTTTTTCCCCCCCCTCCCCCTTAATTTTGTGCCCTCAAAGGGTGAGATCCTGGTAAGTACCCACAGAGGGGATCAGTGCTGGGAGCCGACGGCCGGCGACGGCCACGGCCCTGCCAGAAACGCCTCCCAATCCCAAATTGACACCTCCCAATCCCGAACCAACGCCTCCCAATCCCAAATTGACACCTCCCAATCCCAAACCAACGCCTCCCAATCCCAAATTGACACCTCCCAATCCCGAACCAACGCCTCCCAATCCCAAATTGACACCTCCCAATCCCAAATTGACGCCTCCCAATCCCAAATTGACACCTCCCAATCCCAAATTGACACCTCCCAATCCCAAATTGACACCTCCCAATCCCGAACCAACACCTCCCAATCCCAAATTGACGCCTCCCAATCCCAAATTGACGCCTCCCAATCCCGAACCAACACCTCCCAATCCCAAATTGACGCCTCCCAATCCCAAATTGACGCCTCCCAATCCCAAATTGACGCCTCCCAATCCCAAATTGACGCCTCTCACTGCCAAACTGACACCTCCCAATGCCAAACTGACGCCTCCCAATGCCAAACTGACGCCTCCCAATGCCAAACCGACGCCTCCCAAGCCCAAATTGACACCTCCCAATCTCAAACCGACGCCTCCGGCTTCCCGGGATCGAGTACGCTGACGGGAAAAGAAGGGCAGGATTCCCTGAGGAGAGAAACCAGGCTCAGTCTGGAGATGGAAAACCGGGTCTGGCCCCTTCGTCCCCACCACTGGGCTCTTCCCCATGGGGCTGGTCCCTGCCTGGATCCGTTGGGAATAGGTCTGAGGAGAGCCGGGTGCTGGGATTCAGGCTGTCGGCACCCGTTTTGCTCACGGAGAAGCCCAAATTTTTGGGATCCAGCACAGAGCTGGTGGGATCCCACGTCCCGTGGTGGGATCCCACGTCCCGTGGTGGGATCCCACATCCCGTGGTGGGATCCCATCCCACAGTGGGGTCTCCCATCCCACGGTGGGATGTGATTCCCATCACACTGCAGCACAGGCCGGAGCGGAGCTGCTCCGCGGGCAGGGAGCTGGGAGAGGCAGGAATTTCCCCCCCTCCCCAAGGAGCTCTTTGGGGCTCAGGGTTAGGATTTCCCACTGGCTTTGGCACAGAAATCCCGTGGGAAGGCCTCTCCTTCCGAGGGGTTGGAAGGGAGACTCTGGGTGCCTCGGTTTTCCGCCTCAGGAACGTTTCCCAGCAGCGTCCTCGGCTCCCGGGAGACGGAGAGCGGCCTTTCCTCCGGATGGAAGAGTTTCCCTGGCTGTGCTCCAAGAATGTGGAAGTGTCTTGAGAGGGAAGCAATCCCCAAACCCCAAATTCGGGCTTCACATCCTCCTAGATTCCAGCTCTGGGATTGATCAATTCCCTTTGGGAGGAGCCTCAGCTCCCGAATTTATCTCCCTGGGAATATAATTCAGCTCCTGCCCCCAGGAACCGGGCGCTGGGTTGAGGGGGGGGGGGGATTGAAACTCCCCCGGAGCCGACCCCACTCACCCCACCCCACATTCCCGTGGGAGTGGGGCCGCAGCTCGGGCTTTCCCAGTTCCCAAAGGGATTTTTCCAAGAGTCCTGATCCCGATGTGGAGTCGGCTCCGGAGGGGGCCCAGCAGCGCCCATCCCGCTCCCCCCAGCCGAGGTTTGTGCCTCCCATCCCACTAAATCCCAGGCATCCACAATCCTGGAGGGCTCTGGCTCCTTTCCCAGCTCTTCCAACTCCAGACGCTTCCAGATTCTTCCCACAGCATCCGGATGTCCCAAAGGGTCTTTGCCCCCCCCCTTCCCCCCCAGGGATGGTTTCTGCGCAGGGCTCCCGCCGTCGCCGGCCGCGCGGATGCGATCGGGCGGCCGATGGGAAGGGGGAGAGCTGACAATTAAGGATTCCGGGAGCTGGGCAGCTTCCAGCCGGGAGCCGGGGAGCTCGGGGAGCCCCCAACCCTCCCCATCTCCCATCCGTGCCCTCGGCACCGTCGGTTTTAAAGGATCCTTCCTCTCTCCCCACTTGGTGCTCAGTGCCTGGTGCTGGGCTCAGCCTTCCTCTCTCCTGTCTGCTTCCTCCTCCTCTGTCTTCTTCCTCTTCTTCCTCTTCTTTCTTCTCCTTCTTTTTCTTCCTCTTCTTCCTCTTCTTTCTTCTTCTCCTTTCTCTTCTTCCTTCTCCTTTCTCTTCTTCCTTCTCCTTTCTCTTCTTTCTTCTCCTTTCTCTTCTTCCTTCTCCTTCCTCTCCTTCCTCTTCTTCCTCTTCTTCCTCTCCTTCCTCTCCTTCCTCTCCTTCCTCTCCTTCCTCTCCTTCCTCTCCTTCCTCTCCTTCCTCTCCTTCCTCTCCTTCCTCTCCTTCCTCTCCTTCCTCCTTCTTCCTCTTCTTCCTTCTCCTTCCTCTTTTTTCTTCTTCCTCTTCTTCTTTCTTCTTTTTCCTCTTCTTCTTTCTTCTTTTTCTTCTTCTTCTTTCTTTTTCTTCCTCTTCTTCTTTTTTCTCTTCTTCTTTCTTTTTCTTCCTCTTCTTCTTTCTTCTTCCTCTTCTTTCTTCTTCCTCTTCTTTTTTCTTCCTCTTCTTTCTTCTTCTTCTTCCTCTTCCTTCTTCCTCTTCTTTCCTTTTCTCCTTCCTCTTCTTTCTTCTTCTTCTTCCTTTCCTCTTCTTCCCCCTTTTTCTTCTTCCTCCCCTTCCTTTTCGTTTCTTCTTCCTTCCCCTTCTTTCATCTTCCTTCCCCCTCTTCTTCCTTCCCCCCTTTCTTCCTTTCTTGTTCCTCCCCTCCTCTTCCTTCCCCCTTCCCCTCTTTCTTCTTCCTTTCTTCCCCCTTTCTTCTTCCCTTCTTCCCCCTCTTTGTTCCTTCTTCCTTGCCCCCCTTTCTTCTTCCTCCCCCCCTTTCTTCTTCTCCCCCCTTTCTTTTCCCTTCCCCCTCTTTCACTTCCCCCTCTTTCTTCCCCCCTTCTTCCTCCTCCTCCTCCCTTCTTCCTCCTCCTGGGACACAGGAGCTGTCCCAGGCTCTGCCCTCCCCTCCTTTCCCCACTCCTTGCATCTCCCCCCATTCCCTGCCCTCCAAGGCAAATTCCCTCCTCCCTCAGACCCCCCCAACCCATCCCAGCTCCCACCGGAGCCTCCAACCCCTTTCCCAGCCCTCACTTCGCCGCTGAACCTCTTCCCTCTGCCCTTTCCTTGGCTCCCATCCTCCCTCTGCTCCTTTAAAACCAGACTCCCTCCAAATTCCGAGACGGTTTTCCAATCCGGATCGGGCTCCCAATGCGAATCAGAAGGTGAAATCTTTAATCCAACCATCTCTGCCCTCTTAATTTCAAGGCCCCTCCCTTCCCTCGCCGGAATATTCCGTAGGAGTTAAGCTTTAGCTGGAGCCAGCTTTGCCTGGGCCTAACCTGGTGGGTTTTGCCGTGGCTTTCCCGTTGGGAGCTTCCCGAGCAGTCGGAAAGGGAGAGCATCCCGAGCCCTGGCACGGACGGGATGGTGGCTGCTCCATCCCTGGAGGGGTCCGAGGCCGGGTCGGATGGGGCTTGGAGCCCCCTCAAGGGGGTTGGAGCTGGATGGCCTTTGAGGTCCTTTCCCAGCTGATCCACGATTCCGTGAATGGATTGCACGGGCGGATCACGGGCACCGATCCCAGAGCTCGGTGGAGGCACCGAGGTGCTCCCAGAGGAGCTCTCGGAGCCCCCTGATCCGGTGGGAGCTGTCCCTGCCCGTGCTTGGAACCGGATGGGCTTTGGGCTCCTTTCCCACCGTTCCATGATCCTGAAAGAGCCGACGCTGGGCTCTCCCCCAGCGGATTCCCAGCGCTGGGATCGCAGCCCTTCCCGCGCCGCTGCTCGGAGCCGCTTCCCGCGGGATCCACGGCAAAGTCCGCGTCTCGCTCGCCTCCGACCCCTCTCTGCTCATCCCAAGGGTCCTTCGTCCTCCCCTCCCACCCCTGCTTCCGACTCACCCGGATCACCCCTGCGTCCCCCCCTCTGTCTGCCCATTCCTAACCCGTGTGTGGCACTAATCCTGGGAAGTGCTGGGATTGGGGTGGGGGGTGGGGGTGGGGGGAGCAGCATCCGCATCCCGGGATATCGCTGCGGGCCAGGAAGCTGCTCCCCAGCTCGGCCGGGCGTTCCCAGTCCCACCAGGCCGGGCACTGGTTGGGAGGCGACTCCTGCTCCGGGGAGTTTGGAGCTTCCACCTCCGGAGCCGCAGCGGGAAGGGGCGGCAGCGCTGGAAGCAGCCGGGCTTGGGGATCCTCTGCTCCTGCTCTTGACCTGGGAGCGGGAACGGTGTCGGGAATTGCGGCCTGAGCCTGGCAGGCAGCTCCACGGGGAAACCCTGGGGGTGCTGGGGAAGGGAATTGCCAGGCAGGGAGAGGAATTCCCAGGCAGGGAGAGGAATTCCGAGACAGGGAGAGGAATTCCCAGGAAAGGAGAGGAATTTCCAGGCAGGGAGAGGAATTAATTCCCAGATAGGGAGAGGAATTCTGAGACAGGGAGAGAAATTTCCAGGAAAGGAGAGGAATTCCCAGGCAGGGAGAGGAATTTCCAGGCAGGGAGAGGAATTCCCAGACAGGGAGAGGAATTAATTCCCAGACAGGGAGATGAATTGCCAGGAAAGGAGAGGAATTCCCAGGCAGGGAGAGGAATTGCCAAGCAGGGAGAGGAATTCCCAGGCAGGGAGAAGAATTGCCAGGAAAGGAGAGGAATTCCCAGGCAGGGAGAGGAATTGCCAAGCAGGGAGAGGAATTCCCAGACAGGGAGAGGAATTTCCAGGAAAGGAGAGGAATTTCCAGGCAGGGAGAGGAATTGCCAGACAGGGAGAGGAATTTCCAGGATAGGAGAGGAATTCCCAGGCAGGGAGAGGAATTCCCAGACAGGGAGAAGAATTGCCAGGAAAGGAGAGGAATTCCCAGGCAGGGAGAGGAATTGCCAAGCAGGGAGAGGAATTCCCAGGCAGGGAGAGGAATTTCCAGGAAAGGAGAGGAATTCCCAGACAGGGAGAGGAATTTCCAGGATAGGAGAGGAATTCCCAGACAGGGAGAGGAATTTCCAGGATAGGAGAGGAATTGCCAAGCAGGGAGAGGAATTCCCAGACAGGGAGAGCAATTTCCAGGAAAGGAGAGGAATTTCCAGGCAGGGAGAGGAATTCCCAGACAGGGAGAGGAATTGCCAAGCAGGGAGAGGACTTCCCAGACAGGGAGAGGAATTTCCAGGATAGGAGAGGAATTAATTCCCAGACAGGGAGAGGAATTAATTCCCAGACAGGGAGATGAATTGCCAGGAAAGGAGAGGAATTCCCAGGCAGGGAGAGGAATTGCCAAGCAGGGAGAGGAATTCCCAGGCAGGGAGAGGAATTTCTGGACAGGGAGAGCAATTCCTGGGTAGGGAGAGAGGCTGCAGCTGGGTTTGAAGGATCTGAGAGCTTCCCTTTGGGATCGGGCCTTGGGATCTGTGCGCTTCCCTTTGGGTTGGGGTCTCGGGATCTGCGAGCTTCCCTTTGGGACGGGGCCTTGGGATCCCCCTGGTGAGGATCTCCTGCTGAGGCCGGGTCAGCTTTGGGCTCCGGAGCACTTGGCCTCGCTCTCCGTTTGGGAATGTCCCACGGGGGGGGGCTGGGGTCCCCTGTAACCTCTTGCCCTTCCTCCCCCCCCCCCGGCTCCCGCCGTCTCCAGGTGATCCGCAGGGGCTGGTTGACCATCAACAACATCAGCATCATGAAGGGAGGCTCCAAGGAATACTGGTTCGTGCTGACGGCCGAGTCCTTGTCCTGGTACAAGGACGAGGAGGTGGGTGCTGGCGGGAGAGGATGGGATCCGGGAGGATGGGGAGGGGGTGATCCACGATTCTCCGGGCTCGGGTGGGAAGATCCCGGTGCTGGGAATTGGATCCCAGGGCTCAGTAGGGTTGGCTGGGTGCGTGGGTGGGGGGGGTCTTGGGCTCTGCTGGAGGGGGCCCTGCGGGTACCCCGATCCCTGCCAGCAAATTCCACATCTCTGGATACTCCCCTGGATCTTGGGATAAACCGGGAGGCACCGGCAAGAGGAGATCCAGTGGGATCTGGGCCCCCTGCCCTGTCCCTCTCGGAGAGGGTTCTCCTGTCCAGTTCCTCTTGGAGAGGTTTTTCCTGCCCCGTTCCTAATGGAGAGGGCTCTCCTGTCCTCTCCCCATTGGACTGGTTCCTCTTGGAGAGGCTTTTCCTGCCCCATCCCTCTTGGAGAAGATTCTCCTGTCCTCTCCCCATTGGACTGGTTCCTCTTGGAGAGGCTTTTCCTGCCCCATCCCTCTCAGAGAGGTTTTTCCTGCCCCATCCCATTTGGAGAAGATTCTCTTGTCCTCTTCCTCTTGGACTGGTTCTTCTCGGAGAGGGTTTTCCTGTCTGATCCCATTTGGAGAAGATTCTCCTGCCCTCTCCCCCTTGGACTGGTTCCTCTTGGAGAGGCTTTTCCTGCCCCATCCCTCTTGGAGAAGATCCTCCTGCCCTCTCCTTCTTGGACTGGTTCCTCTCAGAGAGGTTTTTCCTGCCCCATCCCTCTCAGAGAGGTTTTTCCTGCCCCATCCCTCTTGGAGAAGATTCTCTTGTCCTCTCCCTCTTGGACTGGTTCCTCTTGGAGAGGCTTTTCCTGCCCCATCCCTCTTGGAGAAGATTCTCCTGCCCTCTCCTTCTTGGACTGGTTCCTCTTGGAGAGGCTTTTCCTGCCCCATCCCTCTTGGAGAAGATTCTCCTGCCCTCTCTCCCTTGGATTGGTTTCTCTTGGAGAGGCTTTTCCTGCCCCATCCCTCTTGGAGAAGATCCTCCTGCCCTCTCCTTCTTGGACTGGTTCCTCTCAGAGAGGTTTTTCCTGCCCCATCCCTCTCAGAGAGGTTTTTCCTGCCCCATCCCTCTTGGAGAAGATTCTCCTGCCCTCTCTCCCTTGGATTGGTTCCTCTTGGAGAGACTTTTCCTGCCCCATCCCTCTTGGAGAAGATTCTCCTGCCCTCTCTCCCTTGGACTGGTTCCTCTTGGAGAGGCTTTTCCTGCCCCATCCCTCTTGGAGAAGATTCTCCTGCCCTCTCTCCCTTGGACTGGTTCCTCTTGGAGAGGCTTTTCCTGCCCCATCCCTCTTGGAGAAGATTCTCCTGCCCTCTCCCCATTGGACTGGTTCCTCTTGGAGAGGCTTTTCCAGCCCCATCCCTCTCAGAGAGGGTTTTCCATGTCTCCCATCCCACAAGAAGGCTCAGAGACCTCCTTGCCCCATCCCAACCCCCTGATCCAGGTCGATTCCCAGCGGAACCGTCCTCGGCACAGGAGGGAAACCACCTCCGTGTGCCCTGGGGAAAGGGAAATCCTTGATCCCAAGGCCCCGGTGCCTCTCCGTGAACGTCAGATGGATACACAGGGAGGGAACGCGATTCCCTCCGCTCCTGGGGTGCCAGGACCCCCCCAACACCCTTCTTGTCCCACCCTGGGTGCCTGGGAAGGAGCTGCTGCTGCTCCAGATCCATTTATCCAGCTGGACATCCCTGCTTCCCGACATTCCCAAGCCGTTGGTCGCTCATCCAGCTGGATGTCCCGCTTCCCGGCGTTCCCAAGCCGTTGGTCGCTCATCCCTGCCTGGAATTGGTGTTTCACCCCCCAAACCCAAAGCGATTCCTTTGGGAATGGGATGGGGGCGGCGGCAGAGCCGCCATTCCCTGGAGCCGGGGGTCCCCTCCGCGGCGTCGCGATTCCATAGTTCGGATTATTCCAACATTCCCACCCCCACAGTCTGGCACCTGACGTCACCCGTCCCGGCGCCGCGGCGTTTAGCTGGGGGGGGGGCAGCAGGTTTTGAGGGGAAACAGGGAGTTCCCTGGAGCCCAACACGTGGGGTGGGGAAAGGGAAGACGTGGACACAACTTTTATTTCCCGGGAGCCCAACACGGAGCGAAGCCGGAGCTTCCTTTGTTCATCCTCGGATGTTCCGAGCGGCTCTTCGGGACCGCGGAGTCCGATTCAACCTCCCTTTTCCATCCCGGCCTCCTTTTCCAAGGGGGGGAGAGGAGGGAACAGGGCGAGGTGCTGAGCCTCCCCCTCAGATCCCGCCGGGGCTCCCCCTTTTTCCGGCACGGAGGCCTCTCCGGAGAAATGGGGGGGGGGAGGGGGAACATCTGGTCCCTCGGTGACCGCGATGAATGAGGCTCAGTCTCCCATAATCCCAGCTCTCCCAGTCTCCCAGCATCCCCCAGTATTCCAAAACAATCCCCTTTGGAGCTGCTGAGCCAGCACCCCAGGAATTTGGGGGGAGGGGGGGGGGGATGCAACCCTCCCTGCTCCATCCCTCAAATCCAGGGATCCCAAAGGGATTTAACTCCCCCCAACTCAACCCAACCCAACCCAACCCAACCCAAAGAACCCAACCCAATGAACCCAACTCAAAGAACTCAACCCAACCCAATCAACCCAACCCAACCCAAAGAACTCAACCCAACCCAATGAACCCAACCCAACTCAACCCAACCCAATGAACCCAACCCAACTCAACCCAACCCAATGAACCCAACCCAACCCAATGAACTCAACCCAACCCCAACCCAACCCAATCAACCCAACCCAACCCACCCCCTCGCCTCCCTGCTGCCTCCACCCCACGGAGTCAAATCCAGAGATCCAAACAGGATTTAACACACAACCCCCCTCCTCCCAAACCAGAAGGGGCCGGATCCGGCCTGCAGTGCCCCCCTTACCTGGCGGGCGGTGCCGGCGCTGCTCGGCCAAGCCCGGCCTAACCAATGTGCAGACTACTGTACACCGTTAAAGCCTCCTGAACAGGTAGTCTGAACACTGGGAAGCCTGGGCTGGAATCTCCAGCTTCCCACGGCATCCGTGGCTCCAGAGGGAGGGGGTTAATCCCTTTCCACTCCCCCCCACCCTCCGCCCCCCAACTCCAATCCCATCTATTTTGGGTTATTTAATGGGGAGAGAGAACCGGCGCCGGGCGAGAGGAAACGGCTTTGTCTCCCCTTCTGACGTGGCAAAAAGTCCAGACTGGAAAAAAACGTTGTGGGTTTTTCAGGAAATCATGAGGAGGGGAGCGTGGGGCGGTTGGGGGAAGGGGCGGAGGAGGAGAAGGGGGGGATGGAGGAGCCTTCGGGTTCGTGGCCCTTCTCCACAAAGGCTAAAAACGTCACTTTTTGGGACCGTGCGCGCGGCGTCTGGAGACAAAGCGGAGCGGGAGCGGCTCTAAGCGATTCCAGATGTGGCGCCCGGGGCCGGGGGGGCCCCCTCGGAGCAGCCTCGTCCGTCGGAAGAAGCTCCGGCGCCTTCCAGGAGGCCCCTCTGGCAGCGCTGGGCATTCCCGGGATCCCACGGCGCGGCGCGGTGGGCTCCGTCCCGCGCCCGTTGTCCTCCTGGAGCCACCCATGGAGCCACCCATGGAGCCAGAAGGACCAAAGCCCTTCCTCCAGCGGCTCCTTCGGCGCTGCCGGGTGAGGCCGTGGGAAGGCGACGCCGCCGGAGCAGCGCCAAAAGGGATTCCCGGCCCGTTCTCGGAGCGCTGCCGATCCAGGGGGGAAAGGTTGCCCCGTGCCAGGTGCCGTGGCCATCGCTCCCGCTGGAGCTTCTCCACTCCTTGGAAGAGCCGGAGCTTCCACCTCGTTCCGTGCCTTGGGGTTGGGTTTTCCTTCTGCTCCAGTGTCTCCTTGGGGCCGCCGTGCCCTCTCCCTCTCATCCCTTCCTTCCTCTCGCCCCTTCTTCCAGGAGAAGGAGAAGAAGTACATGTTGCCTTTGGATAACTTGAAAATCAGGGATGTGGAGAAGGGATTTATGTCCAACAAACACGTCTTTGCCATCTTCAACACGGAGCAAAGGTGAGGGCTGGGCGGGCGGCTCCTCCCAAAATCCCTTCGCTCCGGGCGTCCCACCTGGCTCGAAGCCCTGCGGAACGCGCCCTCGGCTGGATGTGCTGATGGTTTCCCACTCCCTCCTCCAAACACAAGCCCTACATCCAACCAACTTCCCCATCCAGTTGCTGTGCTCCAAGGCAGGAGCATCCCTGAGCTGGCGGGGAAGGATTTCTCCGGAGGAAGGAGCCGCTTGATATTTAGAGACAACGTTCCGAAGGGATTTCGGGCTTCCTCGGGCTCGTGGTGGTATTTCAAGCATCCCTGGTCCTCATCCCGGCTCCGCTCCCTCTTCCCTAGGAATGTGTACAAGGATCTCCGTCAGATCGAGCTGGCCTGTGATTCCCAAGAGGACGTGGACAGCTGGAAAGCCTCCTTCCTCCGTGCCGGAGTTTACCCGGAGAAAGACCAAGTAAACCCCCCCCTCTGCCTTTCCCTGAGCCCTTTGGGAGCTGCCAGCTGGGAATAGCCTGGGAGAGGCTTCCCAAGGAGCCTTTGGAGTCAGGAGCTCCGGGCTTGGCTCCTGGAGTGTCCCAGCAGGGGCTTGGATGCCCTGGGAAATGCCGATCCTTCCGTGCTCCGGAACAGAACATCCGCGTCGGATGGAACCGGGTGGAAGGGACAGGGAATGAGTGAGGAGCAGAGCGGGGGGGGGGGTTCCTTCTGGATCTTTCAGCTCCTGGCAGTGACTCGTGCCCTGCTTTCCCTGAGCAGACTGAGAACGAGGACGGCGCCCAGGAGAACACCTTCTCCATGGATCCGCAGCTGGAGCGCCAGGTGGAAACCATCCGCAACCTCGTCGACTCCTACGTCGGCATCATCAACAAATCCATCCGGGATCTCATGCCAAAGACCATAATGCACCTCATGATCAACAACGTGAGTGACCCCCGGGAACCTCCCGGCGGGAAGGGGTTGGGAATTTCGGGGTTCTCTGGGTAGGAGATGCCAGGGAAGAGTCCTGGGCCTTTCCCGGTCGGTGTCAGGAGCTGAGATGGTTCCAAACAATGGGATTTGATCATTCCATGCTTTATTTTCATGGCTCTGCTGAGCTGCTCGGCCAGGGACCTTGGGCTGAACCATCCCGAGTCGCTGGGGCTCCGTGTTATGCCAGAGCTGGGAAGGGCATTCCCGGCCTCAGCGGCTTCGGATCCTTCGGCTCCAGTGGATTTAAAATCCATGGAGCTGAGGGGCTGCAGGACCTTCATTGAAAGGGTTGGAATCCAGGTTCTTGAAGGGCTTTTCCAACCCAGACGCTTCCATGATTCTATGAAAATCCCTGTCCAAGGGCAGATTTGGAGCTGGGATGTTGTTATCCTGCTCCCCTCCTGCACCAAGAGACTGGAAAACCCTTTTGGATTAAGAGTTGGAATCCAGGATCTGAGAAGGATTTCCAGCCTGAATGATTCCACGATTAATCCCTGTGCAGGGGTGGATTTGGAGCTGTTGCTGGAGCCGGAGCGTTGTTATCCCAGGGATCCTTCCCCGCTCCCCTCCTTGCACTGGTGGGTTACAAAACCCTTTGGGATCAAGGGCTGGAATCCAGGATCCCAGAGGGTTTTCCAGCCCAAATGATTCCACGATTAATCCCTGTGCAGGGGTGGATTTGGAGCTGTTTCAGGAGCTGAGGTGTTGTTATCCCAGTCCCCTCCTTGCACTGGTGGGTTACAAAACCCTTTGGGATCAAGGGTTGGAATCCACGATCCGAGAGGGTTTTCCAGTCCAAATGATTCCACGATTCCACAATTCCGGGCCTGGGGTCTCCGCAGACCAAGGATTTCATCCACTCGGAGCTGCTGGCCTACCTGTACTCGTCAGCTGACCAGAGCAGCCTGATGGAGGAGTCGGCCGACCAGGCGCAGCGGCGCGACGAGATGCTCCGCATGTACCACGCGCTGAAGGAGGCGCTCGGCATCATCGGCGACATCAGCACCAGCACCGTCTCCACGCCGGTGCCGCCGCCCGTGGACGACACCTGGCTGCAGAGCGGCGGCGGCGGGCACAGGTCAGGGGCCGCAGCGGGAGGGAAGGGGTTAAAGGACGGGGTACAGAGGTTGGGGGTGGCAGTGGGAGGGAAGGGGTTAAAGGATGGGGTAGAGAGGTTGGGGGTGCATTGGGGGGGAAGGGGTTAAAGGATGGGGTACACAGGTGGGGGGTGGCAGTGGGAGGGAAGGGGTTAAAGAATGGGGTACAGAGGTGGGGAGTGGCAGTGGGAGGGAGAGGGTTAAAGGATGGGGTACAGAGGTTGGGGGTGGCAGTGGGAGGGAAGGGGTTAAAGGATGGGGTACAGAGGTTGGGGGTGGCAGCGGGAGGGAAGGGGTTAAAGGATGGGGTACAGAGGTGGGGGGGTGGCAGTAGGAGGGAGAGGGTTAAAGGATGGGGTACAGAGGTGGGGGGTGCATTGGGGGGGAAGGGATTAAAGGACGGGGTACACAGGTTGGGGGTGGCAGTGGGAGGGAGAGGGTTAAAGAATGGGGTACAGAGGTTGGGGGTGGCAGTGGGAGGGAAGGGGTTAAAGGATGGGGTACAGAGGTGGGGGGTGCATTGGGGGGGAAGGGGTTAAAGGATGGGGTACACAGGTGGGGGGTGGCAGTGGGAGGGAAGGGGTTAAAGAATGAGGGAATTTGGGGTAAAAAATGAAGTTTAGGAGAATCTTAGGGAAAAATTGAGAAAATTTGGGTTAAAATTTGTATTTTTGAGGTTTTCAGAGGGGGCCTGGTGATTTGGGGGGGCCGTGTTGGGGTGGGGTTTGTTTGGGGGGGCCATGTTTGGGGGGGGCTGTGAGGAGGTTTTGGGGGGGGGCCTGATGGGGGGGTTGTTTCGGGGGGCCCTGTTTTGGAGGGGGCCGTGAGGAGGCTTTGGGGTGGTCTGTGATTTGGGGGGTGCCACGTTTTGGGGGGGCCGTGTTTGGGGGGGGGGCTGTGAGGAGGTTTTGGGGGGGGGGGCTGATGGGGGGGTTGTTTTGGGGGGCTCTGTTTTGGGGGGGGCCGTGAGGGGGCTTTGGGGTGGTCTGTGATTTGGGGGATGCCACATTTTGGGGGGGCCGTGTTTGGGGGGGGCTGTCAGGAGGTTTTGGGGGGGGGCCTGATGGGGGGGGTTGTTTTGGGGGGCTCTGTTTTGGGGGGGGCCGTGAGGGGGCTTTGGAGTGGTCTGTGATTTGGGGGGTGCCACGTTTTGGGGGGGCCGTGTTTTGGGGGGGGCTGTGAGGAGGTTTTGGGGGGGGCCTGATGAGGGGGTTGTTTCGGGGGGCTCTGTTTTGGGGGGGGCCGTGAGGGGGCTTTGGGGTGGTCTGTGATTTGGGGGGTGCCAGGTTTTGGGGGGGGGACATGTTTGGGGGGGCCGTGAGAAGAGTTTGGGGAGGGGGGGGGGGGGCTGTGGGGGGGGGGGGGCGTGTTTTGAGGTGAAGCCGTGTTTGGGGGCGGAGCCACGTTCCGGGGGGGACCGTGTTTCTGGGGGGGGCCGTGTTTCTGGGGGGGCGTGTTTCTGGGGGGGCGTGTTTCTGGGGGGGCGTGTTTCTGGGGGGGGCCGCGTTTCTGCGGAAGTCGCGTTGGGGGGCGGAGCCACGTTGGAATGCGCCGGAAGTGACGTCTCTCTCCCGCGCAGCCCTCCCCCGCAGCGCCGCCCGCCCGCCGCCATCTTGCCGCCGGGGCGCCCTCCGGCCGTGCGGGGGCCGACGCCGGGGCCGCCGCTGATCCCGGTTCCCGCCGGGGGCCTCTCGTTCTCGGCGCCCCCCATCCCCTCGCGCCCCGGGCCCCAGAACGTCTTCGCCCCCAACAGCGACCCCTTCGCGGCGCCGCCGCAGATCCCGTCGCGGCCGGCGCGGGTCCCTCCCGGTGTCCCTCCGGGGGTGCCCAGGTAAGAGACCCCGATCCCGGCGGCTCCCGGGGAGGCTCCTCACGAAGGGAGTTTTCCCTCCTGGGCCGGGTTTTCCGCTCACCTGGGTTTTCGGAACGTTTCCCCCTCCCCCCGGTTTTGGGCACCGGGAGCGACGTTCCCGGCGCAAATTCCCGATTTGGGGCATTTTTTGGTGCCAATCGTGGATCGGCCCCCGCGTGCCGCGCTCCGGAGGGTTCCTGCCCCCTTCCCTGAGCTCCTGTGCCACCGGGAATGGCGCCGGGAATGGCACTGGGAATGGCACCGGCAGTGCCATTGGGGAGGGCACCGGGAGTGCCCCTGGGAAATCCACTGGGAAAGGCACCAGGGATGGCACTGGGAGTGCCATTGGGAATGCCACCAGGAATGACACTGGGAGTGGTGCCAGGAGTGCCACCGGGAATGGCAGCGGGAGTGCCACTGGAAAAGGCACCAGCAGTGCCACTGGAAAAAGGCACTGGAGTGGCACTGGGAGTGCCACTGGGAAAGGCACCGGGAGTGGCACTGGGAAAGGCACCGGGAGTGCCACTGGGAAAGGCACCGGGAGTGCCACTGGGAAAGGCACCGGGAGTGCCACTGGGAAAGGCACCGGGAGTGCCACTGGGAAAGGCACCGGGAATGCCACTGGGAAAGGCACCAGGGATGGTACCAGGAAAGGCACTGGGAATGCTACTGGGAAAGGCACTGGGAATGCTACTGGGAAAGGCATCGGGGATGGCACTGGGAAAGCCACTGGGAGTAGCACTGGAAATGCCACTGGGAAAGGCACCGGGGATGGCACCAGGAAAGCCACTGGGATTGACAGTGGGAACGGCACCAGTACTGCCACTGGGAAAGCCACGGGGAATGGCAGTGGGGGTGGCCCCGGGGGTGGCCCCAGGGCAGGTGCCCTCCCCCACCCCTGTGCCCTCCCCCACCCCTGTGCCCTCCCCCCTGTGCCCTCCCCCCTGTGCCCTCACCCCTGTGCCCCTCTCTCTGCAGCAGGAGGCCCCCGGCAGCACCGAACCGGCCGACCATCATCCGCCCGGCCGAGCCCTCCCTGCTGGATTAGCGCGGCCGCGCCCGCCGCTCCCCTTCCCGGCTGTTTTTTGGGAAGGGAAAAGGGGAAAAAAAAAACAAAACAAAAACCAACCCAGCCTTCCTCTAAATCTCTGATTTTTCACCCCATCCTCCCGGTGATCCGGGTTCCACCACGGCCGATCCCTGTCGGAACGCCGCAGCCGCTCCTCGGGCCGGCACCGGAGCAGCCCCACGCCCCGCTCCGCGATTCCCGGTGGAGGATCCTTAGGGATAAGGTGTTTTTGTTCTTTTTTATTTTTGGGGTTGAATATTGCACTTTGTCAGAAATCCCCCACCCTCACCCCAAAACGCTCCGGCGGTGCCGGGATGGGGGAAGCTCGGAGCGGGGCGGCTCAAAGGCTGCGCCCGCGTTTCCCAGAGCTTGGAAAAGTGAGGGGGGGGGGGCGATGCGATCCCGATTCGCTTCCTTCCCAATTTTCCCCTCCTCTTCCCCCCCCTTCTTTGAGAATTTTTGTATTAATATATTCTATATAAAACTTAGCGATTTTTGGGTTTCTCTCCCAATCCCGAAGGCGATTTCTAATCCGTGGCCTTGATCCCGGTTTTTAAAGCCTGGAGGAAAACTTTCCGTATGGAAAAAGAAACAAACAAACAAAAAAAAAAAAAAGATGGGATTGCCAGTAGTGTTTTCCTGATCAATCCAATCCCACGGGAAGCGGGAGCGGCCTCTCCAAGGAACCTCAGGAATTTCGGCCGCGGCAGCTGCCGGTGCCAACCCGGAGCCGGGAAAGAGGCCGGGATATATCGTGCGGGATGCGGGATCCGGTCGGAGCATCCCTCCCGCGTCGCCCGGGCGATGAGACGAGGGAGCTTTTCTCCAGCCCCTCCACCCAGGACGGAGCTTTTTTTTCCCAGCGGGAGAATCCCACGGGAACGCCACGGAAGTCCTGGCACGGAGTCGTAGGCAGGAGCTTTGCTCCGGAAGCCGCCGCAGCGCCTGTCGCAGCCGCCGGTGCCTTCCCCGTTCCGCCGGGGCGCAGAGGGTGTAAATATTCCTTACGGACTGTGGGAATTGTATAAAAACAAGGAAAAAAAGAAAAAAAAGCAGGAAAAGGACAAAAAAAAAAAACCTCCCTTCCCAAAATAACGTCAGGTTTGGAACCGTCGCGGGCTGCGGCGCTGCCTTAACCGCGGCGCGGGGACCCAATTAATCCATTAACGAGCCCGGCTCCCACCGGGCACCCCCGGGGGAGCCCGGGATCCCGATGGCATTCCCGGTGCTGTCACCGTCTCCCGGCCACGGGGAGGGGGGGGGGGGCCCCGTCCGGCGCTTGCCCCCCCCCCCCCCCCACCCGACCCCCCCCAAACTCCTGGCGTCGCGGCCCCTCCCCCGCCCCGTAAGTGCCTCCGTCTGTCCCCGTTAATGAACTAAACCCAATTAAAATAAAGGGAAAACAACGACTCCTGGGGTTGTGTTTGTGCTTTGGGGGGAGGGGAGAGGGGGGGGCTCCCCTTTGGCCTCTGGGATTTGCGCCCCCCCCCCCGCCAGTGTCCGGTTGCTGGTGGGGTCTGGAATAAGAGGGGGGGGGGGCAGTTGGGGGTCTCTGGTCGAGGGGAGCGGTTGGGGGGTTGGGATGGGGGGGGGCTTTGGGGTCTGTGGTTGAGGGGTTGGGATTGGGGGCGCTTTGGGGTCTCCGGTCGAGGGGAGCGGTTGGGGGGGGGTTGGGATTGGGGGGGCGTTGGGGGTTGGGATTGGGGGGGGCAGTTGGGGGTCTCCGGTCGAGGGGAGCGGTTGGGGGGTTGGGATGGGGGGGGGCTTTGGGGTCTGCGGTTGGGGGGTTGGGATTGGGGGGGCTTTGGGGTCTCTGGTCGAGGGGAGCGGTTGGGGGGTTGGGATTGGGGGGGGTCTTTGGGGTCTGCGGTTGGGGGGTTGGGATGGGGGGGGCTTTGGGGTCTCCGGTCGAGGGGAGCGGTTGGGGGGGGGTTGGGATTGGGGGGTCTTTGGGGTCTCAAAAGGGGGGTGGATGGGGGCACAGGGGGTGCACCTGGGGGTCCCACATCAAGGGGATTTTGGGGTCCTAAAGGGGGGCAACTGGGGGGCTTCGATTGGGGTGGGGGGGCTTTAGGGGCTCAAAGAGGGGGGGTTGGGGGGCCGGGGGGGCACTTAGGGGTCTCGAATCAAGGGGGGGTTCGGATCGGGGGGGGGGGCTCGGGGGAGGCTCAAAGGGGGGGCAGTTGGGGCCCCGCCCCCTTCTTCTGTGGCCCCGCCCCCTGCCGGCCCCGCCTCCTCCTCTCAGCCAATCCCCGCCGCTTCCCGGAGGCGGGGCTTCTCCGCGCCGCTCCGCCAATGAGCGCGGGCGGAGGGCGGGGCCTCGCGGGGCCCGAGCCAATGGGAGGGCGCGGCTCTGCGGGCCAATGGGAGGCGGCGGCTCACGGGGCGCCGGGAGCGGCGGGGAGAGGGGCCGGTAGGGGGAGGGGGGGGAAGGGGAGGGGGGGGGAAGGGGGGATCAGGACCTGGGGGGGAGGGGGGGAGGGGGGAGATCAGGATGGGGGGGAGGGGGGGAGGGGGGATCAGGATGGGGGGGAGGGGGGGGATCAGGATGTGTGGGGCTGGAGGGGGAGGGGGGGATCAGGATGGGGGGGGGGGGGATCAGGATGTGTGGGGGAGGGTGGGAGGGGGGATCAGGATGGGGGGGGAGGGGGGGAGGGGGGGATCAGGATGTTTGGGGGAGGGGGGGAGGGGGGGATCAGGATGTGTGGGGCTGGGGGGGGAGGGGGGGGATCAGGATGTGTGGGGCTGGGGGGGGAGGGGGGGATCAGGATGGGGGGGAGGGGGGGATCAGGATGTGTGGGGCTGGGGGGAGGGGGGGATCAGGATGTGTGGGGCTGG
>JAUMJJ010001043.1:0-55111 GCA_033556795.1 Tapera naevia | reverse complement strand
GTTGATTTTCCCCAAAGTCGGTTTTTTTTTACAGCAAAAGTCGGTTCATTTCTCTACAAGTCTTCCCCCCCCCCAACTCTGCTGATTTCCCCAAAATTCGGGTTTTTTTACCCAATTACTGCGTTCATTTTCCCCAAAATAATTTTTTCCCCAAAAACTGGGTTCATTTTCCTTAAAAACGTTTTTTTCCCCCAAAACTGTGTTCATTTTCCGTATAATCAGAATTTTTCCTCCGAAACTAGGTTCATTTTCCGCAAAATCCCTATTAACCCCCAAAACTGGGTACATTTTCACACAAATCAGGTTGTCCCGTCCAAACTGATTTCATTTTTCCTCAAAACCTTCTATTTCCACTCCGCACTTGGTTCATTTTCCCCAAAATCAGGGTTTTTCCCCATTACTGGGTTCATTTTCTCCAAAATCAGGGGTTTTTCTCACAAAGTGGGTTAATTTTTCAAAAAATCATTTTTTTTACCCCAAAACTGGGTTCATTTTCCCCAAAATATGTTTTTTCCACCAAAACTGGGTTTATTTCCCTACATATTAGGTTTTCCCCAACAAACTGTGTTCATTTTCCCCAAAATCCGGGTTTTTTACCCGATCACTGGGTTCATTTTCCCCAAAATCATTTTTTCCCCCAAAACTGGGTTCATTTTCCTTGAAAACAGGTTTTCCGCAAAACTGGGTTCATTTTCCACATAATCAGCTTTTTTCCTCCGAAAATAGGTTCATTTTACATAAAATCCTTATTTCCCCCAAAACTCAGTTCATTTTCACAAAAATCAGGTTTTTCCCCTCCTATCTGATTTCATTTTCCCCAAAATCTTCTATTTCCATTCCACACTGGGTTCATTTTCCCCAAAAATCATTTTTTTCCCCATTACTGGGTTCATTTTCCCCAAAATCATTTTCCCCCCCAAAACTGTGTCCATTTTCCCCAAAATATGTTTTTTTCCACCAAAAATGGGTTCACTTCCCTACAAATTTGGTTTTCCCTACCAAACTGGTTCCATTTTCCCCCAAATTAGAGTTTTTTACCCAATTACTGCGTTGATTTCCCCCAAAATCATTTTTCCCCCCAAAAGGGGTTCATTTTCCCGCATAATCAGATTTTTTCCTCCAAAACCTAGGTTCATTTTCCAGAAAATCCCTATTAACCCCCAAAACTGGGTAACATTTTCACACAAATCAGGTTGTCCCCTCCAACTGATTTCATTTTCCTCAAAATATTCTATTTCCACTCCGCACTTGGTTCATTTTCCCCAAAATCAGGATTTTTCCCCATTACTGCGTTCATTTTCCCCAAAATATATTTTTTCCACAAAACTGGGTTTATTTCCCTACAAATTGGGTTTTCCCCACCAGACTGGGTTCATTTTCCCCAAAATCATTTTTTCCCCCAAAACTGTGTTCATTTTCCCCAAAATATGTTTTTTTTCCACCAAAACTGGGTTTATTTCCCTAAATATTGGGTTTTCCCCCACCAAAATTGTGTTCATTTTCTCCAAAACCTGGTTGTTTTGGAGAAGCCCCAATTACTGGCTTTATTTCCCAAAAAATTTGTTTTTCCCTCAAAACTGGGTTCATTTTAATCAAAAACGGGTTATCCCCTCCAAACTGGGTTAATTTTCCCCATAATCAGCTTCTTTCTTCCTAACTGGGTTCATTTTCCCCAAAATCCTTTTTTTCCACAAAACACTGTGTGCATTTTCACACAAATCTAGTTTTCCCCTCCAGTGTTCATTTTCCCCAAAACCAGGTTTTTTTCCCCTCCAGTGTTCATTTTCCCCAAAATCGGATTTTTTCCTCCCAAACTGGGTTGATTTTCCCCAAAGTCGGTTTTTTTTACAGCAAAAGTCGGTTCATTTCTCTACAAGTCTTCCCCCCCCCCAACTCTGCTGATTTTCCCCAAAATTCGGGTTTTTTTACCCAATTACTGCGTTCATTTTCCCCAAAATAATTTTTTCCCCAAAAACTGGGTTCATTTTCCTTAAAAACGTTTTTTTCCCCCCAAAACTGTGTTCATTTTCCGTATAATCAGAATTTTTTCCTCCGAAACTAGGTTCATTTTCCGCAAAATCCCTATTAACCCCCAAAACTGGGTACATTTTCACACAAATCAGGTTGTCCCGTCCAAACTGATTTCATTTTCCTCAAAACTTCTATTTCCACTCCGCACTTGGTTCATTTTCCCCAAAATCAGGGTTTTTTCCCCATTACTGGGTTCATTTTCTCCAAAATCAGGGGTTTTTCTCACAAAGTGGGTTAATTTTTCCAAAAATCTTTTTTTTTTACCCCAAAACTGGGTTCATTTTCCCAAAATATGTTTTTTCCACCAAAACTGGGTTTATTTCCCTACATATTAGGTTTTCCCCAACAAACTGTGTTCATTTTCCCCAAAATCCGGGTTTTTTAACCCGATCACTGGGTTCATTTTCCCCAAAATCATTTTTTCCCCCAAAACTGGGTTCATTTTCCTTGAAAACAGGTTTTTCCGCAAAACTGGGTTCATTTTCCACATAATCAGCTTTTTTCCTCCGAAAATAGGTTCATTTTACATAAAATCCTTATTTCCCCCCAAAACTCAGTTCATTTTCACAAAAATCAGGTTTTTCCCCTCCTATCTGATTTCATTTTCCCCCAAAATCTTCTATTTCCATTCCACACTGGGTTCATTTTCCCCAAAATCATTTTTTTCCCCATTACTGGGTTCATTTTCCCCAAAATCATTTTCCCCCCCAAAACAGTGTCCATTTTCCCCCAACATATGTTTTTTTTCCACCAAAAATGGGTTCACTTCCCTACAAATTTGGTTTTCCCTACCAAACTGGTTCCATTTTCCCCCCAAATTAGAGTTTTTTACCCAATTACTGCGTTCATTTCCCCAAAATCTTTTTCCCCCCCAAAAGGGGTTCATTTTCTGCATAATCAGATTTTTTCCTCCAAAACTAGGTTCATTTTCCAGAAAATCCCTATTAACCCCCAAAACTGGGTACATTTTCACACAAATCAGGTTGTCCGTCCAAACTGATTTCATTTTCCTCAAAACCTTCTATTTCCACTCCGCACTTGGTTCATTTTCCCCGAAAATCAGGGTTTTTCCCCATTACTGGGTTCATTTTCTCCAAAATCAGGGGTTTTTTCTCACAAAGTGGGTTAATTTTTCCAAAAATCATTTTTTTTACCCCAAAACTGGGTTCATTTTCCCCAAAATATGTTTTTTCCACCAAAACTGGGTTTATTTCCCTACATATTAGGTTTTCCCCAACAAACTGTGTTCATTTTCCCCAAAATCCGGGTTTTTTACCCGATCACTGGGTTCATTTTCCCCAAAATCATTTTTTCCCCCCAAAACTGGGTTCATTTTCCTTGAAAACAGGTTTTTCCGCAAAACTGGGTTCATTTTCCACATAATCAGCTTTTTTCCTCCGAAAATAGGTTCATTTTACATAAAATCCTTATTTCCCCCCAAAACTCAGTTCATTTTCACAAAAATCAGGTTTTTCCCCTCCTATCTGATTTCATTTTCCCCAAAATCTTCTATTTCCATTCCACACTGGGTTCATTTTCCCCAAAATCATTTTTTTCCCCATTACTGGGTTCATTTTCCCCAAAATCATTTTCCCCCCCAAAACTGTGTCCATTTTCCCCAACATATGTTTTTTTCCACCAAAAATGGGTTCACTTCCCTACAAATTTGGTTTTCCCTACCAAACTGGTTCCATTTTCCCCCAAATTAGAGTTTTTTACCCAATTACTGCGTTCATTTCCCCCAAAATCATTTTTCCCCCCAAAAGGGGTTCATTTTCCGCATAATCAGATTTTTTCCTCCAAAACTAGGTTCATTTTCCAGAAAATATGTTTTTTTTCCACCAAAACTGGGTTTATTTCCCTAAATATTGGGTTTTCCCCACCAAATTGTGTTCATTTTCTCCAAAACCTGGTTGTTTGGAGAAGCCCCAATTACTGGCTTTATTTCCCAAAAAATTTGTTTTTCCCTCAAAACTGGGTTCATTTTAATCAAAAACGGGTTATCCCCTCCAAACTGGGTTAATTTTCCCCATAATCAGCTTCTTTCTTCCTAAACTGGGTTCATTTTCCCCAAAATCCTTTTTTTCCACAAAACACTGTGTGCATTTTCACACAAATCTAGTTTTCCCCTCCAGTGTTCATTTTCCCCAAAACCAGGTTTTTTTCCCCTCCAGTGTTCATTTTCCCCAAAATCGGATTTTTTCCTCCCAAACTGGGTTGATTTTCCCCAAAGTCGGTTTTTTTTACAGCAAAAGTCGGTTCATTTCTCTACAAGTCTTCCCCCCCCCCAACTCTGCTGATTTTCCCCAAAATTCGGGTTTTTTTTACCCAATTACTGCGTTCATTTTCCCCAAAATAATTTTTTCCCCAAAAACTGGGTTCATTTTCCTTAAAAACGTTTTTTTCCCCCAAAACTGTGTTCATTTTCCGTATAATCAGAATTTTTCCTCCGAAACTAGGTTCATTTTCCGCAAAATCCCTATTAACCCCCAAAACTGGGTACATTTTCACACAAATCAGGTTGTCCCGTCCAAACTGATTTCATTTTCCTCAAAACCTTCTATTTCCACTCCGCACTTGGTTCATTTTCCCCAAAATCAGGGTTTTTCCCCATTACTGGGTTCATTTTCTCCAAAATCAGGGGTTTTTCTCACAAAGTGGGTTAATTTTTCCAAAAATCATTTTTTTTACCCCAAAACTGGGTTCATTTTCCCAAAATATGTTTTTTCCACCAAAACTGGGTTTATTTCCCTACATATTAGGTTTTCCCCAACAAACTGTGTTCATTTTCCCCAAAATCCGGGTTTTTTACCCGATCACTGGGTTCCTTTTTACCCAAAATCATTTTTTCCCCCAAAACTGGGTTCATTTTCCTTGAAAACAGGTTTTTCCGCAAAACTGGGTTCATTTTCCACATAATCAGCTTTTTTCCTCCGAAAATAGGTTCATTTTACATAAAATCCTTATTTCCCCCCAAAACTCAGTTCATTTTCACAAAAATCAGGTTTTCCCCTCCTATCTGATTTCATTTTCCCCAAAATCTTCTATTTCCATTCCACACTGGGTTCATTTTCCCCAAAATCATTTTTTTCCCCATTACTGGGTTCATTTTCCCCAAAATCATTTTCCCCCCCAAAACAGTGTCCATTTTCCCCAACATATGTTTTTTTCCACCAAAAATGGGTTCACTTCCCTACAAATTTGGTTTTCCCTACCAAACTGGTTCCATTTTCCCCCAAATTAGAGTTTTTTACCCAATTACTGCGTTCATTTCCCCAAAATCATTTTTCCCCCCAAAAGGGGTTCATTTTCTGCATAATCAGATTTTTTCCTCCAAAACTAGGTTCATTTTCCAGAAAATCCCTATTAACCCCCAAAACTGGGTACATTTTCACACAAATCAGGTTGTCCCGTCCAAACTGATTTCATTTTCCTCAAAACCTTCTATTTCCACTCCGCACTTGGTTCATTTTCCCCAAAATCAGGGTTTTTCCCCATTACTGGGTTCATTTTCTCCAAAATCAGGGGTTTTTCTCACAAAGTGGGTTAATTTTTCCAAAAATCATTTTTTTTACCCCAAAACTGGGTTCATTTTCCCCAAAATATGTTTTTTCCACCAAAACTGGGTTTATTTCCCTACATATTAGGTTTTCCCCAACAAACTGTGTTCATTTTCCCCAAAATCCGGGTTTTTTACCCGATCACTGGGTTCATTTTCCCCAAAATCATTTTTTCCCCCAAAACTGGGTTCATTTTCCTTGAAAACAGGTTTTTCCGCAAAACTGGGTTCATTTTCCACATAATCAGCTTTTTTCCTCCGAAAATAGGTTCATTTTACATAAAATCCTTATTTCCCCCCAAAACTCAGTTCATTTTCACAAAAATCAGGTTTTCCCCTCCTATCTGATTTCATTTTCCCCAAAATCTTCTATTTCCATTCCACACTGGGTTCATTTTCCCCAAAATCATTTTTTTCCCCATTACTGGGTTCATTTTCCCCAAAATCATTTTCCCCCCCAAAACTGTGTCCATTTTCCCCAACATATGTTTTTTTCCACCAAAAATGGGTTCACTTCCCTACAAATTTGGTTTTCCCTACCAAACTGGTTCCATTTTCCCCCAAATTAGAGTTTTTTACCCAATTACTGCGTTCATTTCCCCCAAAATCATTTTTCCCCCCAAAAGGGGTTCATTTTCCGCATAATCAGATTTTTTCCTCCAAAACTAGGTTCATTTTCCGCAAAATCCCTATTAACCCCCAAAACTGGGTACATTTTCACACAAATCAGGTTGTCCCCTCCAAACTGATTTCATTTTCCTCAAAATCTTCAATTTCCACTCCGCACTTGGTTCATTTTCCCCAAAATCAGGATTTTTCCCCATTACTGCGTTCATTTTCCCCAAAATATATTTTTTCCACAAAACTGGGTTTATTTCCCTACAAATTGGGTTTTCCCCACCAGACTGGGTTCATTTTTCTCCAAAATCCGGGGTTTTTACCCAATTACTGGCTTTATTTCCACAAAATATTTTTTCCCCCCCAAACTGGGTTCATTTTCCTCATAATCAGCTTCTATCCTCCCAAACTGGGTTCATTTTCCCCAAAATTCTTTTTTTCTTCAAAACACTGGGTGCATTTTCACACAAATCAAGTTTTCCCCTCCAAACAGTGTTCATTTTCCGCAAAATCAGGTTTTTTCCCCATTACTGGGTTCATTTCCCCAAAATCGGGTTTTTTCCCCCAAAACTGGGTTCATTTTCCCCAAAATCGTATTTTTCCCTCCCAAACTGGGTTGATTTTCCCCAAAGTTGTTTTTTTTCAAGCAAAACTCGGTTCATTTCCCTACAAGTTGGTTCCCCCCCCCCCCCCCAAACTCTGTTCATTTTCCAAAAAAATCGGGTTTTTTACCCGATTACTGGGTTCATTTCCCCCAAAATAATTTTTTCCCCCCAAACTGGGTTCATTTTCCTTAAAAATGGATTTTTCCCCCAAAACTGGGTTCATTTTCCGCATAATCAGCATTTTTTTCCCTCCAAAACTAGGTTCATTTTCCAGAAAATCCCTATTAACCCCCAAAACTGGGTACATTTTCACACAAATCAGGTTGTCCCCTCCAAACTGATTTCATTTTCCTCAAAATCTTCTATTTCCACTCCGCACTTGGTTCATTTTCCCCAAAATCAGGATTTTTCCCCATTACTGCGTTCATTTTCCCCAAAATATATTTTTTTCCACAAAACTGGGTTTATTTCCCTACAAATTGGGTTTTCCCCACCAGACTGGGTTCATTTTTCTCCAAAATCTGGGGTTTTTACCCAATTACTGGCTTTATTTCCACAAAATATTTTTTCACCCCCAAACTGGGTTCATTTCCCCCATAATCAGCTTCTCTCCTCCCAAACTGGGTTCATTTTCCCCAAAATAATTTTTTCCCAAAAAAAACGGGGTTCATTTTCCTCAAAATATGTTTTTTCCACCAAAAATGGGTTTATTTCCCTACATATCGGGTTTTCCCCACCAAATTGTGTTCATTTTCCCCAACATATGGATTTTTGAACCAGTTACTGGCTTTATTTCCCCAAAATCTTTTTTTTTCCTTCAAAACTGGGTTCATTTTCACCAAAAATGTTTTTTTTTTCCCCCAAAACTGGTTTCATTTTCCCCATAATCAGCTTCTTTCCTCCCAAACTGTGTTCATTTTCCCCAGAATCCGGGTTTTCCAATTACTGGGTTCATTTCCCGAAAATTATTTTTTTTTCCCCCATAATTGGGGTAATTTGCCCCAAAATCGGATTTTTTCCTCCCTAACTGGGTTCATTTTCCCCAAAGTCAGTTTTTTTCCACCAAAACTCAGTTCATTTCCCGAATTTTGTGGAAAATGAACCCAGTTTCAGAGGGAAAAACTGATTATGCAGAAAATGAACCCAGTTTTGGGGAAAACAATTATTTTGGAGAAAACGAACCCAGTAATTGGGTAAAAAAAACGAATTTTGGGGAAAATGAACAAAGTTTGGGGGGGAAAAAACAACTTCTAGGGAAATGAACCGAGTTTTGGTGGAAAAAAACCCGAATTTAGGGAAAATGGACCCAGTTTTGGGGGAAAAATCTGTTTTTGGGGAAAATGAACCAAGTGTGGAGTGGAAATAGAAGATTTTGGGGAAAATGAACACTGTTTTGAGGGGAAAACCTGATTTGTGTGAAAATAAACCCAGTTTTGGGGGGAAATAAGGATTTTGTGGAAAATGAACCTAGTTTCGGAGGAAAAATGCTGATTATGCGGAAAATGAACCCAGTTTTGGCAGAAAAACCCGTTTTTAAGGAAAATGAACCCAGTTTTGGGGAAAAAAATATTTTGGGAAAATGAACCCAGTAATTGGGTTAAAAAAATCGAATTTTGGGGAAAATGAACAAAGTTTTGGGCGGAGGAAACCAACTTGAAGGGAAATGAACCGAGTTTGGGAGGAAAGAAGCTGATTATGGTGAAAATTAACCCAGTTTGGGGGGGGGGAAACCTGATTTGTATGAAAATGCATCCAGTTTGGGGGGGGGGGGGGGGCGAAGTGATTTTGGGGAAAATTAACCCAGTAATTTTGTAAAATTTTGTAAAAAACCCTAATTTGGGGGAAAATGAACATAGTTTGGGGGGAAAACCCAACTTGTAGGTAAATGGTCTCTGTTTTGGTGGAAAAAAATCGATTTTGGGGAAAATGAACAGTGCTTTGGGAAAAAATTATTTTGGGGAAATGAACCCAGTAATTGGGAAATAAACCCGGATTTGGGGGAAAATGAAATCAGTTTGGAGGGGAAAATCTCATTTGTGTGAAAATGCAGCCAGTTTTTTTTTTGGGGGGGGAGGGGGGGAAACGATTTCGGGAAAATGAACTCAGTTTTGGTGGAAAAAAACACGATTTTGGGGAAATGAATCCAGTAATGGGGAAAAAATGATTTTGGGGAAAATAAACCCAGTGTGGAGTGGAAATAGAAGATTTTTGGAAAATGTAATCAGTTTGGAGGGGAAAACCTGATTTGTGTGAAAATGCACCCAGTGTTTGTGGGAAAAAAAGGATTTTGGGGAAAATGAACCCAATTTGGGAGGAAAAAAACCCGATTTTGGGGAAAATGAATCCAGTCGGGGGGAGAAAAAAACCCTCATTTTCCACAAAATATGTTTTATTCCAGCAAAACTGGGTTCATTTCCCTACAATTTCATTTTCCACAGAATCTGTTTCTTTCCACCTTAACTGTGTTCCTTTCCCTACAAAATGGGTTTTCCCCCCCCAAACTCTGTTCATTTTCCCCATAATCTTTTTTTTCCCCATTACTGGTTCATTTTCCCCATAACTGGGTTTATTATATTCAAAAACGGCTTTTTCCCCACAAACTGGCTTCATTTTCCCCATAATCAGTTTTTTTTCTCCCAAACTGGGTTAATTCCTCCCAAAATCTGAAATGACTGTTCGTCAGGGAGGCAAGAAGAAGACTGCCGGGATGTCTGTAGAACCGCGGGCAGAGGCAGCTTTCCGACCGGCTTCAGTTTAGAGAGCTAGCCGGTAAGAGAAGGCGCTGTCTCCCGAACAACGTAATGTTTGCAGCTGAAGCCTACTGTGAAAGCCGGGGCTACACTGTGAAGGCTGCGCAAGAAAGCAAAAGCAGCTCGACTCTTTGCCTGTATTTGTCAGCCTTCGAGAGAGGAATAGCCTGCCGCTAAAATGCTTTCTCTTCTAGCAGCGATTCATGGAAGAACATTCTGTGATTCTTAAAAATCAAGGGGTTAGTTTCTGCTCTCCTTTGGAGAAACACAAAACCGTGCCGTTCAGAGAATGTGCTGTGGATTCCCTGCCTGCTGCTTCAGTAGAAAGAGTTTGCAGAGGCTGATGAGACTACACTGGAAAACAGGGATCCCTCGTCCTTGAAGCACGAGCAGATCATCTGATAATTTTCCCTTTAATTACATTGTTAGAAGATGAAAAGTCATGCTAAAACAATTTTCATAAATAGCAAGTCTCTAAGAGAGAAAGATTTTAGACTCATGTGCATGCGCTGTGATGTGATGCTAGATATCTGAAATGACTGCTCCTCAGAGCGGCAAGGAGCAGACAGCCGAGATGTCTGTGAAACCGCGGCCAGAGACAGCTTTCTGAGCGGTTTCAGTTTAGAGAGCCAGCCGGCAAGAGAAGGCGCTGTCTCCGGACCAACGTAATGTTTGCAGCCGGAATGTGGTGTGAAAGCCGGGGAAACACTGTGAAGGCTGCTCAAGAAAGCAGGAGCAGATCCTCACTTTGCCTGTATTTGTAAGCCTTCGAGAGAGGAATACCCTGCCGGTAAAAAGCTTTCTCTTCTGGCAGCTATTCATGGAAGGAAATTCCAGGATTCTTTAAATTCAAAGGGTTAGTTTCTGCACTCCCTTGGAGGAAAAACAAAACCGTGCAGTTCAGAGAATGTGTGTGAATTCGCTGCCGGCTGTTGTAACAAGTTTCAGCAGAAACAGTTTGCAGAGGCTGAAGGGAATGGACAGGAAAAAAGGCATCTCTCGTCCTTGAACACGAACAGATCATCTGATTATTTGTCTTTTGAATACATTGTTAGGAGATTAGATGTAATCCTAAAACATTTCCAAAATAGAAAATTCGGGGGTGGGTAGGAGGCAAGATTTTAGACTGCTGTGGACGCGCTTTAATATGCTGCTAGAAATCGGAAAAGACTGTTCGTCAGGGAGGCAAGCAGCAGACCGCCGGGATGTCTGTAGAACCGCGGCGAGAGGCAGCTCTCCGACCGGCTTCAGTTTAGAGAGCTAGCCGGTAAGAGAAGGCACTGTCTCCCGAACAACGTAATGTTTGCAGCTGAAGCCTACTGTGAAAGCCGGGGCTACACTGTGAAGGCTGCGCAAGAAAGCAAAAGCAGCTCGACTCTTTGCCTGTATTTGTCAGCCTTCGAGAGAGGAATAGCCTGCCGCTAAAATGCTTTCTCTTCCAGCAGCGATTCATGGAAGAACATTCTGTGATTCTTTAAAATCAAGGTGTTAGTTTCTGCTCTCCTTTGGAGAAACACAAAACCGTGCCGTTCAGAGAATGTGCTGTGGATTCCCTGCCTGCTGTTTCAGTAGAAAGAGTTTGCAGAGGCTGATGAGACTACACTGGAAAACAGGGATCCCTCGTCCTTGAAGCACGAGCAGATCATCTGATAATTTTCCCTTTAATTACATTGTTAGAAGATGAAAAGTCATGCTAAAACAATTTTCATAAATAGCAAGTTTCTAAGAGAGAAAGATTTTAGACTCATGTGCATGCGCTGTGATGTGATGCTAGATATCTGAAATGACTGCTCCTCAGAGCGGCAAGGAGCAGACAGCCGAGATGTCTGTGAAACCGCGGCCAGAGACAGCTTTCTGAGCGGTTTCAGTTTAGAGAGCCAGCCGGCAAGAGAAGGCGCTGTCTCCGGACCAACGTAATGTTTGCAGCCGGAATGTGGTGTGAAAGCCGGGGAAACACTGTGAAGGCTGCTCAAGAAAGCAGGAGCAGATCCTCACTTTGCCTGTATTTGTAAGCCTTCGAGAGAGGAATACCCTGCCGGTAAAAAGCTTTCTCTTCTGGCAGCTATTCATGGAAGGAAATTCCAGGATTCTTTAAATTCAAAGGGTTAGTTTCTGCACTCCCTTGGAGGAAAAACAAAACCGTGCAGTTCAGAGAATGTGTGTGAATTCGCTGCCGGCTGTTGTAACAAGTTTCAGCAGAAACAGTTTGCAGAGGCTGAAGGGAATGGACAGGAAAAAAGGCATCTCTCGTCCTTGAACACGAACAGATCATCTGATTATTTGTCTTTTGAATACATTGTTAGGAGATTAGATGTAATCCTAAAACATTTCCAAAATAGAAAATTCGGGGGTGGGTAGGAGGCAAGATTTTAGACTGCTGTGGACGCGCTTTAATATGCTGCTAGAAATCGGAAAAGACTGTTCGTCAGGGAGGCAAGCAGCAGACCGCCGGGATGTCTGTAGAACCGCGGCGAGAGGCAGCTTTCCGACCGGCTTCAGTTTAGAGAGCTAGCCGGTAAGAGAAGGCACTGTCTCCCGAACAACGTAATGTTTGCAGCTGAAGCCTACTGTGAAAGCCGGGGCTACACTGTGAAGGCTGCGCAAGAAAGCAAAAGCAGCTCGACTGTTTGCCTGTATTTGTCAGCCTTCGAGAGAGGAATAGCCTGCCGCTAAAATGCTTTCTCTTCTAGCAGCGATTCATGGAAGAACATTCCAGGATTCTTAAAAATCAAGGGGTTAGTTTCTGCTCTCCTTTGGAGAAACACAAAACCGTGCCGTTCAGAGAATGTGCTGTGGATTCCCTGCCTGCTGCTTCAGTAGAAAGAGTTTGCAGAGGCTGATGAGACTACACTGGAAAACAGGGATCCCTCGTCCTTGAAGCACGAGCAGATCATCTGATAATTTTCCCTTTAATTACATTGTTAGAAGATGAAAAGTCATGCTAAAACAATTTTCATAAATAGCAAGTCTCTAAGAGAGAAAGATTTTAGACTCATGTGCATGCGCTGTGATGTGATGCTAGATATCTGAAATGACTGCTCCTCAGAGCGGCAAGGAGCAGACAGCCGAGATGTCTGTGAAACCGCGGCCAGAGACAGCTTTCTGAGCGGTTTCAGTTTAGAGAGCCAGCCGGCAAGAGAAGGCGCTGTCTCCGGACCAACGTAATGTTTGCAGCCGGAATGTGGTGTGAAAGCCGGGGAAACACTGTGAAGGCTGCTCAAGAAAGCAGGAGCAGATCCTCACTTTGCCTGTATTTGTAAGCCTTCGAGAGAGGAATACCCTGCCGGTAAAAAGCTTTCTCTTCTGGCAGCTATTCATGGAAGGAAATTCCAGGATTCTTTAAATTCAAAGGGTTAGTTTCTGCACTCCCTTGGAAGAAAAAACAAAACCGTGCAGTTCAGAGAATGTGTGTGAATTCGCTGCCGGCTGTTGTAACAAGTTTCAGCAGAAACAGTTTGCAGAGGCTGAAGGGAATGGACAGGAAAAAAGGCATCTCTCGTCCTTGAACACGAACAGATCATCTGATTATTTGTCTTTTGAATACATTGTTAGGAGATTAGATGTAATCCTAAAACATTTCCAAAATAGAAAATTCGGGGGTGGGTAGGAGGCAAGATTTTAGACTGCTGTGGACGCGCTTTAATATGCTGCTAGAAATCGGAAAAGACTGTTCGTCAGGGAGGCAAGCAGCAGACCGCCGGGATGTCTGTAGAACCGCGGCGAGAGGCAGCTCTCCGACCGGCTTCAGTTTAGAGAGCTAGCCGGTAAGAGAAGGCACTGTCTCCCGAACAACGTAATGTTTGCAGCTGAAGCCTACTGTGAAAGCCGGGGCTACACTGTGAAGGCTGCGCAAGAAAGCAAAAGCAGCTCGACTCTTTGCCTGTATTTGTCAGCCTTCGAGAGAGGAATAGCCTGCCGCTAAAATGCTTTCTCTTCCAGCAGCGATTCATGGAAGAACATTCTGTGATTCTTTAAAATCAAGGTGTTAGTTTCTGCTCTCCTTTGGAGAAACACAAAACCGTGCCGTTCAGAGAATGTGCTGTGGATTCCCTGCCTGCTGCTTCAGTAGAAAGAGTTTGCAGAGGCTGATGAGACTACACTGGAAAACAGGGATCCCTCGTCCTTGAAGCACGAGCAGATCATCTGATAATTTTCCCTTTAATTACATTGTTAGAAGATGAAAAGTCATGCTAAAACAATTTTCATAAATAGCAAGTCTCTAAGAGAGAAAGATTTTAGACTCATGTGCATGCGCTGTGATGTGATGCTAGATATCTGAAATGACTGCTCCTCAGAGCGGCAAGGAGCAGACAGCCGAGATGTCTGTGAAACCGCGGCCAGAGACAGCTTTCTGAGCGGTTTCAGTTTAGAGAGCCAGCCGGCAAGAGAAGGCGCTGTCTCCGGACCAACGTAATGTTTGCAGCCGGAATGTGGTGTGAAAGCCGGGGAAACACTGTGAAGGCTGCTCAAGAAAGCAGGAGCAGATCCTCACTTTGCCTGTATTTGTAAGCCTTCGAGAGAGGAATACCCTGCCGGTAAAAAGCTTTCTCTTCTGGCAGCTATTCATGGAAGGAAATTCCAGGATTCTTTAAATTCAAAGGGTTAGTTTCTGCACTCCCTTGGAGGAAAAACAAAACCGTGCAGTTCAGAGAATGTGTGTGAATTCGCTGCCGGCTGTTGTAACAAGTTTCAGCAGAAACAGTTTGCAGAGGCTGAAGGGAATGGACAGGAAAAAAGGCATCTCTCGTCCTTGAACACGAACAGATCATCTGATTATTTGTCTTTTGAATACATTGTTAGGAGATTAGATGTAATCCTAAAACATTTCCAAAATAGAAAATTCGGGGGTGGGTAGGAGGCAAGATTTTAGACTGCTGTGGACGCGCTTTAATATGCTGCTAGAAATCGGAAAAGACTGTTCGTCAGGGAGGCAAGCAGCAGACCGCCGGGATGTCTGTAGAACCGCGGCGAGAGGCAGCTTTCCGACCGGCTTCAGTTTAGAGAGCTAGCCGGTAAGAGAAGGCACTGTCTCCCGAACAACGTAATGTTTGCAGCTGAAGCCTACTGTGAAAGCCGGGGCTACACTGTGAAGGCTGCGCAAGAAAGCAAAAGCAGCTCGACTCTTTGCCTGTATTTGTCAGCCTTCGAGAGAGGAATACCCTGCCGCTAAAATGCTTTCTCTTCTAGCAGCGATTCATGGAAGAACATTCTGTGATTCTTTAAAATCAAGGGGTTAGTTTCTGCTCTCCTTTGGAGAAACACAAAACCGTGCCGTTCAGAGAATGTGCTGTGGATTCCCTGCCTGCTGTTTCAGTAGAAAGAGTTTGCAGAGGCTGATGAGACTACACTGGAAAACAGGGATCCCTCGTCCTTGAAGCACGAGCAGATCATCTGATAATATTCCCTTTAATTACATTGTTAGAAGATGAAAAGTCATGCTAAAACAATTTTCATAAATAGCAAGTTTCTAAGAGAGAAAGATTTTAGACTCATGTGCATGCGCTGTGATGTGATGCTAGATATCTGAAATGACTGCTCCTCAGAGCGGCAAGGAGCAGACAGCCGAAATGTCTGTGAAACCGCGGCCAGAGACAGCTTTCTGAGCGGTTTCAGTTTAGAGAGCCAGCCGGCAAGAGAAGGCGCTGTCTCCGGACCAACGTAATGTTTGCAGCCGGAATGTGGTGTGAAAGCCGGGGAAACACTGTGAAGGCTGCTCAAGAAAGCAGGTGCAGATCCTCTCTTTGCCTGTATTTGTTAGCCTTCGAGAGAGGAATACCCTGCCGGTAAAAAGCTTTCTCTTTGGCAGCTATTCATGGAAGGAAATTCCAGGATTCTTTAAAATCAAGGGGTTAGTTTTTGAGATAAATGAACCCATTTTTGGGGGGGGGGGGGGGTAAAAGGATTTTTGAGAAAGTGAACACAGTAATTGGGAATAAACCCTGATTATGGGGAAAATGAACCCAGTGTGGAGTGGAAATAGAAGCTTTTGTGGAAAATGAACCGTTTTAGGAGGGGAAAACCTGATTTGTGTGAATATGCACCCAGTTTTGGGGGAAAAATAGGATTTTGGGGAAAATGAACCCGGTTTGGGAGGAAAAAATCTGATTTTGGGGGAAATGAATCCAGTTTTGGGAGGGAAATAATGATTTTGGTGAAATTTTTGGTGTAATTTTTGGTGAATTTTTGATTTTTTTTCCCCACAATCTTCTATTTCCTCTGAAACACTGGGTTCATTTTCCCCAAAATAATTTTTTTCCCAAAACTGATTTCATTTTCCCCAAAATAATTTTTTCCCCAAAACTGGGTTCATTTTTCCCATAATCGGGTTTTTTTCCTCCCAAACAGGGTTCATTTTCCCCAAAATTCGGGTTTTTTACCCAATTACTGGGTTCATTTTCCCCAAAATAATTTTTTTTTCCCAAAATTGGGTTCATTTTCCTTAAAAACGGGTTTTTTACCCAAAACTGGGTTCATTTTCTGCATAAATAGCTTTTATCCTCCGAAACTATATTCATTTTCCACAAAATCCTTATTTCCCCCCAAAACTGGATGCTTTTTCTCCAAAATCAGGTGTTCCCCTCCAAACTGATTTCATTTTCCCCAAAATCTTCAATTTCCACTCCACACTGGGTTCATTTTCCCCAAAATCAGGATTTTTTCTCCATTACTGGGTTCATTTTCCCCAAAATCATTTTTTCCCCCAAAACTGTGTTCATTTTCCCCAAATCCGGGGTTTTCCCCCAAAACTGGGTTCATTTTCCCCAAAATCAGGTTTTTTTCCCCATTACTGGGTTCATTTTCCCCAAAATAATTTTTTTCCCAAAACTGATTTCATTTTCCCCAAAATAATTTTTTCCCCAAAACTGGGTTCATTTTTCCCATAATCGGGTTTTTTTCCTCCCAAACGGGGTTCATTTTCCCCAAAATTCGGGTTTTTTACCCAATTACTGGGTTCATTTTCCCAAACATAATTTTTTTTCCCCAAAATTGGGTTCATTTTCCTTAAAAACGGGTTTTTTACCCAAAACTGGGTTCATTTTCTGCATAAATAGTTTTTATCCTCCGAAACTATATTCATTTTCCACAAAATCCTTATTTCCCCCCAAAACTGGATGCTTTTTCTCCAAAATCAGGTGTTCCCCTCCAAACAGTGTTCATTTTCTCCAAAATCTTCTATTTCCACTCCACACTGGGTTCATTTTACCCAAAATCCTTTTTCTCCCCCAAAAACTGGGTACATTTTCACACAAATCAGGTTTTCCCCTCCAAACTGATTTCATTTTCCCCAAAATCTTCAATTTCCACTCCACACTGGGTTCATTTTCCCCAAAATCAGGATTTTTTCTCCATTACTGGGTTCATTTTCCCCAAAATCATTTTTTCCCCCAAAACTGTGTTCATTTTCCCCAAAATATGTTTTTTTTCCACCAAAACTGGGTTTATTTCCCTAAATATTGGGTTTTCCCCACCAAATTGTGTTCATTTTCTCCAAAACCTGGTTGTTTTGGAGAAGCCCCAATTACTGGCTTTATTTCCCAAAAAATTTGGTTTTCCCTCAAAACTGGGTTCATTTTAATCAAAAACGGGTTATCCCCTCCAAACTGGGTTAATTTTCCCCATAATCAGCTTCTTTCTTCCTAAACTGGGTTCATTTTCCCCAAAATCCTTTTTTTCCACAAAACACTGGGTGCATTTTCACACAAATCTAGTTTTCCCCTCCAGTGTTCATTTTCCCCAAAACCAGGTTTTTTTCCCCTCCAGTGTTCATTTTCCCCAAAATCGGATTTTTTCCTCCCAAACTGGGTTGATTTTCCCCAAAGTCGGTTTTTTTTACAGCAAAAGTCGGTTCATTTCTCTACAAGTCTTCCCCCCCCCCAACTCTGCTGATTTTCCCCAAAATTCGGGTTTTTTTTACCCAATTACTGCGTTCATTTTCCCCAAAATAATTTTTTCCCCAAAAACTGGGTTCATTTTCCTTAAAAACGTTTTTTTCCCCCAAAACTGTGTTCATTTTCCGTATAATCAGAATTTTTCCTCCGAAACTAGGTTCATTTTCCGCAAAATCCCTATTAACCCCCAAAACTGGGTACATTTTCACACAAATCAGGTTGTCCCGTCCAAACTGATTTCATTTTCCTCAAAACCTTCTATTTCCACTCCGCACTTGGTTCATTTTCCCCAAAATATGGGTTTTTCCCCATTACTGGGTTCATTTTCTCCAAAATCAGGGGTTTTTCTCACAAAGTGGGTTAATTTTTCCAAAAATCATTTTTTTTACCCCAAAACTGGGTTCATTTTCCCCAAAATATGTTTTTTCCACCAAAACTGGGTTTATTTCCCTACATATTAGGTTTTCCCCAACAAACTGTGTTCATTTTCCCCAAAATCCGGGTTTTTTACCCGATCACTGGGTTCATTTTCCCCAAAATCATTTTTTCCCCCAAAACTGGGTTCATTTTCCTTGAAAACAGGTTTTTCCGCAAAACTGGGTTCATTTTCCACATAATCAGCTTTTTTCCTCCGAAAATAGGTTCATTTTACATAAAATCCTTATTTCCCCCCAAAACTCAGTTCATTTTCACAAAAATCAGGTTTTCCCCTCCTATCTGATTTCATTTTCCCCAAAATCTTCTATTTCCATTCCACACTGGTTTCATTTTCCCCAAAATCATTTTTTTCCCCATTACTGGGTTCATTTTCCCCAAAATCATTTTTTCCCCCCAAAACTGTGTCCATTTTCCCCAAAATATGGTTTTTTCCACCAAAAATGGGTTCACTTCCCTACAAATTTGGTTTTCCTTACCAAACTGGTTCCATTTTCCCCCAAATTAGAGTTTTTTACCCAATTACTGCGTTCATTTCCCCCAAAATCATTTTTCCCCCCAAAAGGGGTTCATTTTCCGCATAATCAGATTTTTTCCTCCAAAACTAGGTTCATTTTCCAGAAAATCCCTATTAACCCCCAAAACTGGGTACATTTTCACACAAATCAGGTTGTCCCCTCCAAACTGATTTCATTTTCCTCAAAATATTCTATTTCCACTCCGCACTTGGTTCATTTTCCCCAAAATCAGGATTTTTCCCCATTACTGCGTTCATTTTCCCCAAAATATATTTTTTCCACAAAACTGGGTTTATTTCCCTACAAATTGGGTTTTCCCCACCAGACTGGGTTCATTTTTCTCCAAAATCCGGGGTTTTTACCCAATTACTGGCTTTATTTCCACAAAATATTTTTTCCCCCCCAAACTGGGTTCATTTTCCCATTAATCAGCTTCTATCCTCCCAAACTGGGTTCATTTTCCCCAAAATTCTTTTTTTCTTCAAAACACTGGGTGCATTTTCACACAAATCAAGTTTTCCCCTCCAAACAGTGTTCATTTTCCCCAAAATCAGGTTTTTTCCCCATTACTGGGTTCATTTCCCCAAAATCGGGTTTTTTCCCCCAAAACTGGGTTCATTTTCCCCAAAATCGTTTTTTTCCCTCCCAAACTGGGTTGATTTTCCCCAAAGTTGGTTTTTTTCGAGCAAAACTCGGTTCATTTCCCTACAAGTTGGTTCCCCCCCCCCCCAAACTCTGTTCATTTTCCAAAAAAATCGGGTTTTTTACCCGATTACTGGGTTCATTTCCCCAAAATAATTTTTTCCCCCAAAACTGGGTTCATTTTCCTTAAAAATGGATTTTTCCCCCAAAACTGGGTTCATTTTCCGCATAATCAGCATTTTTTTCCCTCCAAAACTAGGTTCATTTTCCAGAAAATCCCTATTAACCCCCAAAACTGGGTACATTTTCACACAAATCAGGTTGTCCCCTCCAAACTGATTTCATTTTCCTCAAAATCTTCTATTTCCACTCCGCACTTGGTTCATTTTCCCCAAAATCAGGATTTTTCCCCATTACTGCGTTCATTTTCCCCAAAATATATTTTTTCCACAAAACTGGGTTTATTTCCCTACAAATTGGGTTTTCCCCACCAGACTGGGTTCATTTTTCTCCAAAATCCGGGGTTTTTACCCAATTACTGGCTTTATTTCCACAAAATATTTTTTCCCCCCCAAACTGGGTTCATTTTCCCATTAATCAGCTTCTATCCTCCCAAACTGGGTTCATTTTCCCCAAAATTCTTTTTTTCTTCAAAACACTGGGTGCATTTTCACACAAATCAAGTTTTCCCCTCCAAACAGTGTTCATTTTCCCCAAAATCAGGTTTTTTCCCCATTACTGGGTTCATTTCCCCGAAATCGGGTTTTTTCCCCCAAAACTGGGTTCATTTTCCCCAAAATCGTTTTTTTCCCTCCCAAACTGGGTTGATTTTCCCCAAAGTTGTTTTTTTTCGAGCAAAACTCGGTTCATTTCCCTACAAGTTGGTTCCCCCCCCCCCCCCCCAAACTCTGTTCATTTTCCAAAAAAATCGGGTTTTTTACCCGATTACTGGGTTCATTTTCCCCAAAATAATTTTTTCCCCCCAAACTGGGTTCATTTTCCTTAAAAATTGATTTTTCCCCCAAAACTGGGTTCATTTTCCGCATAATCAGCATTTTTTTCCCTCCAAAACTAGGTTCATTTTCCAGAAAATCCCTATTAACCCCCAAAACTGGGTACATTTTCACACAAATCAGGTTGTCCCCTCCAAACTGATTTCATTTTCCTCAAAATCTTCTATTTCCACTCCGCACTTGGTTCATTTTCCCCAAAATCAGGATTTTTCCCCATTACTGCGTTCATTTTCCCCAAAATATATTTTTTCCACAAAATTGGGTTTATTTCCCTACAAATTGGGTTTTCCCCACCAGACTGGGTTCATTTTTCTCCAAAATCCGGGGTTTTTACCCAATTACTGGCTTTATTTCCACAAAATATTTTTTCACCCCCAAACTGGGTTCATTTCCCCCATAATCAGCTTCTCTCCTCCCAAACTGGGTTCATTTTCCCCAAAATAATTTTTTCCCAAAAAAAACGGGGTTCATTTTCCTCAAAATATGTTTTTTCCACCAAAAATGGGTTTATTTCCCTACATATCGGGTTTTCCCCACCAAATTGTGTTCATTTTCCCCAACATATGGATTTTTGAACCAGTTACTGGCTTTATTTCCCCAAAATCTTTTTTTTTCCTTCAAAACTGGGTTCATTTTCACCAAAAATGTTTTTTTTTCCCCCAAAACTGGTTTCATTTTCCCCATAATCAGCTTCTTTCCTCCCAAACTGTGTTCATTTTCCCCAGAATCCGGGTTTTCCAATTACTGGGTTCATTTCCCGAAAATTATTTTTTTTTCCCCCATAATTGGGGTAATTTGCCCCAAAATCGGATTTTTTCCTCCCTAACTGGGTTCATTTTCCCCAAAGTCAGTTTTTTTCCACCAAAACTCAGTTCATTTCCCGAATTTTGTGGAAAATGAACCCAGTTTCAGAGGGAAAAACTGATTATGCAGAAAATGAACCCAGTTTTGGGGAAAACAATTATTTTGGAGAAAACGAACCCAGTAATTGGGTAAAAGAACCGAATTTTGGGGAAAATGAACAAAGTTTGGGGGGGGAAAAACAACTTCTAGGGAAATGAACCGAGTTTTGGTGGAAAAAAACCCGAATTTAGGGAAAATGGACCCAGTTTTGGGGGAAAAATCTGTTTTTGGGGAAAATGAACCAAGTGTGGAGTGGAAATAGAAGATTTTGGGGAAAATGAACACTGTTTTGAGGGGAAAACCTGATTTGTGTGAAAATAAACCCAGTTTTGGGGGGAAATAAGGATTTTGTGGAAAATGAACCTAGTTTCGGAGGAAAAATGCTGATTATGCGGAAAATGAACCCAGTTTTGGCAGAAAAACCCGTTTTTAAGGAAAATGAACCCAGTTTTGGGGAAAAAAATATTTTGGGAAAATGAACCCAGTAATTGGGTTAAAAAAATCGAATTTTGGGGAAAATGAACAAAGTTTTGGGCGGAGGAAACCAACTTGAAGGGAAATGAACCGAGTTTGGGAGGAAAGAAGCTGATTATGGTGAAAATTAACCCAGTTTGGGGGGGAAAAAACCTGATTTGTATGAAAATGCATCCAGTTTGGGGGGGGGGGGGGGGGGCGAAGTGATTTTGGGGAAAATTAACCCAGTAATTTTGTAAAATTTTGTAAAAAACCCTAATTTGGGGGAAAATGAACATAGTTTGGGGGGAAAACCCAACTTGTAGGTAAATGGTCTCTGTTTTGGTGGAAAAAAATCGATTTTGGGGAAAATGAACAGTGCTTTGGGAAAAAATTATTTTGGGGAAATGAACCCAGTAATTGGGAAATAAACCCGGATTTGGGGGAAAATGAAATCAGTTTGGAGGGGAAAATCTCATTTGTGTGAAAATGCAGCCAGTTTTTTTTTTGGGGGGGGAGGGGGGGAAACGATTTCGGGAAAATGAACTCAGTTTTGGTGGAAAAAAAACGATTTTGGGGAAATGAATCCAGTAATGGGGAAAAAATGATTTTGGGGAAAATAAACCCAGTGTGGAGTGGAAATAGAAGATTTTTGGAAAATGTAATCAGTTTGGAGGGGAAAACCTGATTTGTGTGAAAATGCACCCAGTGTTTGTGGGAAAAAAAGGATTTTGGGGAAAATGAACCCAATTTGGGAGGAAAAAAACCCGATTTTGGGGAAAATGAATCCAGTCGGGGGGAGAAAAAAAACCCTCATTTTCCACAAAATATGTTTTATTCCAGCAAAACTGGGTTCATTTCCCTACAATTTCATTTTCCACAGAATCTGTTTCTTTCCACCTTAACTGTGTTCCTTTCCCTACAAAATGGGTTTTCCCCCCCCAAACTCTGTTCATTTTCCCCATAATCGTTTTTTTTCCCCATTACTGGTTCATTTTCCCCATAACTGGGTTTATTATATTCAAAAACGGCTTTTTCCCCACAAACTGGCTTCATTTTCCCCATAATCAGTTTTTTTTCTCCCAAACTGGGTTAATTCCTCCCAAAATCTGAAATGACTGTTCGTCAGGGAGGCAAGAAGAAGACTGCCGGGATGTCTGTAGAACCGCGGGCAGAGGAAGCTTTCCGACCGGCTTCAGTTTAGAGAGCTAGCCGGTAAGAGAAGGCGCTGTCTCCCGAACAACGTAATGTTTGCAGCTGAAGCCTACTGTGAAAGCCGGGGCTACACTGTGAAGGCTGCGCAAGAAAGCAAAAGCAGCTCGACTCTTTGCCTGTATTTGTCAGCCTTCGAGAGAGGAATAGCCTGCCGCTAAAATGCTTTCTCTTCTAGCAGCGATTCATGGAAGAACATTCTGTGATTCTTAAAAATCAAGGGGTTAGTTTCTGCTCTCCTTTGGAGAAACACAAAACCGTGCCGTTCAGAGAATGTGCTGTGGATTCCCTGCCTGCTGCTTCAGTAGAAAGAGTTTGCAGAGGCTGATGAGACTACACTGGAAAACAGGGATCCCTCGTCCTTGAAGCACGAGCAGATCATCTGATAATTTTCCCTTTAATTACATTGTTAGAAGATGAAAAGTCATGCTAAAACAATTTTCATAAATAGCAAGTTTCTAAGAGAGAAAGATTTTAGACTCATGTGCATGCGCTGTGATGTGATGCTAGATATCTGAAATGACTGCTCCTCAGAGCGGCAAGGAGCAGACAGCCGAGATGTCTGTGAAACCGCGGCCAGAGACAGCTTTCTGAGCGGTTTCAGTTTAGAGAGCCAGCCGGCAAGAGAAGGCGCTGTCTCCGGACCAACGTAATGTTTGCAGCCGGAATGTGGTGTGAAAGCCGGGGGAAACACTGTGAAGGCTGCTCAAGAAAGCAGGAGCAGATCCTCACTTTGCCTGTATTTGTAAGCCTTCGAGAGAGGAATACCCTGCCGGTAAAAAGCTTCTCTTCTGGCAGCTATTCATGGAAGGAAATTCCAGGATTCTTTAAATTCAAAGGGTTAGTTTCTGCACTCCCTTGGAGGAAAAACAAAACCGTGCAGTTCAGAGAATGTGTGTGAATTCGCTGCCGGCTGTTGTAACAAGTTTCAGCAGAAACAGTTTGCAGAGGCTGAAGGGAATGGACAGGAAAAAAGGCATCTCTCGTCCTTGAACACGAACAGATCATCTGATTATTTGTCTTTTGAATACATTGTTAGGAGATTAGATGTAATCCTAAAACATTTCCAAAATAGAAAATTCGGGGGTGGGTAGGAGGCAAGATTTTAGACTGCTGTGGACGCGCTTTAATATGCTGCTAGAAATCGGAAAGACTGTTCGTCAGGGAGGCAAGCAGCAGACCGCCGGGATGTCTGTAGAACCGCGGGCAGAGGAAGCTCTCCGACCGGCTTCAGTTTAGAGAGCTAGCCGGTAAGAGAAGGCGCTGTCTCCCGAACAACGTAATGTTTGCAGCTGAAGCCTACTGTGAAAGCCGGGGCTACACTGTGAAGGCTGAGCAAGAAAGCAAAAGCAGCTCGACTCTTTGCCTGTATTTGTCAGCCTTCGAGAGAGGAATAGCCTGCCGCTAAAATGCTTTCTCTTCTAGCAGCGATTCATGGAAGAACATTCTGTGATTCTTAAAAATCAAGGGGTTAGTTTCTGCTCTCCTTTGGAGAAACACAAAACCGTGCCGTTCAGAGAATGTGCTGTGGATTCCCTGCCTGCTGCTTCAGTAGAAAGAGTTTGCAGAGGCTGATGAGACTACACTGGAAAACAGGGATCCCTCGTCCTTGAAGCACGAGCAGATCATCTGATAATTTTCCCTTTAATTACATTGTTAGAAGATGAAAAGTCATGCTAAAACAATTTTCATAAATAGCAACTTTCTAGAGAGAAAGATTTTAGACTCATCTGCATGCGCTGTGATGTGATGCTAGATATCTGAAATGACTGCTCCTCAGAGCGGCAAGGAGCAGACAGCCGAGATGTCTGTGAAACCGCGGCCAGAGACAGCTTTCTGAGCGGTTTCAGTTTAGAGAGCCAGCCGGCAAGAGAAGGCGCTGTCTCCGGACCAACGTAATGTTTGCAGCCGGAATGTGGTGTGAAAGCCGGGGAAACACTGTGAAGGCTGCTCAAGAAAGCAGGTGCAGATCCTCTCTTTGCCTGTATTTGTTAGCCTTCGAGAGAGGAATACCCTGCCGGTAAAAAGCTTTCTCTTTGGCAGCTATTCATGGATGGAAATTCCAGGATTCTTTAAAATCAAGGGGTTAGTTTTTGAGATAAATGAACCCATTTTTGAGGGGGGGGGGGGGGGGGGGGGGGGGGGGGGTGGTAAAAGGATTTTTGAGAAAGTGAACACAGTAATTGGGAATAAACCCTGATTATGGGGAAAATGAACCCAGTGTGGAGTGGAAATAGAAGCTTTTGTGGAAAATGAACCGTTTTAGGAGGGGAAAACCTGATTTGTGTGAATATACACCCAGTTTTGAGGGAAAAATAGGATTTTGGGGAAAATGAACCCGGTTTGGGAGGAAAAAATCTGATTTTGGGGAAATGAATCCAGTTTTGGGAGGGAAATAATGATTTTGGTGAAATTTTTGGTGTAATTTTTGGTGAATTTTTGATTTTTTTTCCCCCACAATCTTCTATTTCCTCTGAAACACTGGGTTCATTTTCCCCAAAATAATTTTTTTCCCAAAACTGATTTCATTTTCCCCAAAATAATTTTTTCCCCAAAACTGGGTTCATTTTTCCCATAATCGGGTTTTTTTCCTCCCAAACGGGGTTCATTTTCCCCAAAATTCGGGTTTTTTACCCAATTACTGGGTTCATTTTCCCCAAAATAATTTTTTTTTCCCAAAATGGCTTCATTTTCCTTAAAAACGGGTTTTTTACCCAAAACTGGGTTCATTTTCTGCATAAATAGCTTTTATCCTCCGAAACTATATTCATTTTCCACAAAATCCTTATTTCCCCCCAAAACTGGATGCTTTTTCTCCAAAATCAGGTGTTCCCCTCCAAACTGATTTCATTTTCCCCAAAATCTTCAATTTCCACTCCACACTGGTTCATTTTCCCCAAAATCAGGATTTTTTCTCCATTACTGGGTTCATTTTCCCCAAAATCATTTTTTCCCCCAAAACTGTGTTCATTTTCCCCAAATCCGGGGTTTTCCCCCAAAACTGGGTTCATTTTCCCCCAAAATCAGGTTTTTTTCCCCATTACTGGGTTCATTTTCCCCAAAATAATTTTTTTCCCAAAACTGGGTTCATTTTCCCCAAAATAATTTTTTTCCCCAAAACTGGGTTCATTTTTCCCATAATCGGGTTTTTTTCCTCCCAAACGGGGTTCATTTTCCCCAAAATTCGGGTTTTTTACCCAATTACTGGGTTCATTTTCCCAAAAATAATTTTTTTTTCCCCAAAATTGGGTTCATTTTCCTTAAAAACGGGTTTTTTTACCCAAAACTGGGTTCATTTTCTGCATAAATAGTTTTTATCCTCCGAAACTATATTCATTTTCCACAAAATCCTTATTTCCCCCCAAAACTGGATGCTTTTTCTCCAAAATCAGGTGTTCCCCTCCAAACAGTGTTCATTTTCTCCAAAATCTTCTATTTCCACTCCACACTGGGTTCATTTTACCCAAAATCCTTTTTCTCCCCCAAAAACTGGGTACATTTTCACACAAATCAGGTTTTCCCCTCCAAACTGATTTCATTTTCCCCAAAATCTTCAATTTCCACTCCACACTGGGTTCATTTTCCCCAAAATCAGGATTTTTTCTCCATTACTGGGTTCATTTTCCCCAAAATCATTTTTTCCCCCAAAACTGTGTTCATTTTCCCCAAAATATGTTTTTTTTCCACCAAAACTGGGTTTATTTCCCTAAATATTGGGTTTTCCCCACCAAATTGTGTTCATTTTCTCCAAAACCTGGTTGTTTTGGAGAAGCCCCAATTACTGGCTTTATTTCCCAAAAAATTTGGTTTTCCCTCAAACCTGGGTTCATTTTAATCAAAAACGGGTTATCCCCTCCAAACTGGGTTAATTTTCCCCATAATCAGCTTCTTTCTTCCTAAACTGGGTTCATTTTCCCCAAAACCCTTTTTTTCCACAAAACACTGGGTGCATTTTCACACAAATCTAGTTTTCCCCTCCAGTGTTCATTTTCCCCAAAACCAGGTTTTTTTCCCCTCCAGTGTTCATTTTCCCCAAAATCGGATTTTTTCCTCCCAAACTGGGTTGATTTTCCCCAAAGTCGGTTTTTTTTACAGCAAAAGTCGGTTCATTTCTCTACAAGTCTTCCCCCCCCCCAACTCTGCTGATTTTCCCCAAAATTCGGGTTTTTTTACCCAATTACTGCGTTCATTTTCCCCAAAATAATTTTTTCCCCCAAAACTGTGTTCATTTTCCGTATAATCAGAATTTTTCCTCCGAAACTAGGTTCATTTTCCGCAAAATCCCTATTAACCCCCAAAACTGGGTACATTTTCACACAAATCAGGTTGTCCCGTCCAAACTGATTTCATTTTCCTCAAAACCTTCTATTTCCACTCCGCACTTGGTTCATTTTCCCCAAAATCAGGGTTTTTCCCCATTACTGGGTTCATTTTCTCCAAAATCAGGGGTTTTCTCACAAAGTGGGTTAATTTTTCCAAAAATCACTTTTTTTACCCCCAAAACTGGGTTCATTTTCCCCAAAATATGTTTTTTCCACCAAAACTGGGTTTATTTCCCTACATATTAGGTTTTCCCCAACAAACTGTGTTCATTTTCCCCAAAATCCGGGTTTTTTACCCGATCACTGGGTTCATTTTCCCCAAAATCATTTTTTCCCCCAAAACTGGGTTCATTTTCCTTGAAAACAGGTTTTTCCGCAAAACTGGGTTCATTTTCCACATAATCAGCTTTTTTCCTCCGAAAATAGTTCATTTTACATAAAATCCTTATTTCCCCCCAAAACTCAGTTCATTTTCACAAAAATCAGGTTTTCCCCTCCTATCTGATTTCATTTTCCCCAAAATCTTCTATTTCCATTCCACACTGGGTTCATTTTCCCCAAAATCATTTTTTTCCCCATTACTGGGTTCATTTTCCCCCAAAATCATTTTCCCCCCCAAAACTGTGTCCATTTTCCCCAAAATATGTTTTTTTCCACCAAAAATGGGTTCACTTCCCTACAAATTTGGTTTTCCCTACCAAACTGGTTCCATTTTCCCCCAAATTAGAGTTTTTTACCCAATTACTGCGTTGATTTCCCCCAAAATCATTTTTCCCCCCAAAAGGGGTTCATTTTCCGCATAATCAGATTTTTTCCTCCAAAACTAGGTTCATTTTCCAGAAAATCCCTATTAACCCCCAAAACTGGGTACATTTTCACACAAATCAGGTTGTCCCCTCCAAACTGATTTCATTTTCCTCAAATATTCTATTTCCACTCCGCACTTGGTTCATTTTCCCCAAAATCAGGATTTTTCCCCATTACTGCGTTCATTTTCCCCAAAATATATTTTTTCCACAAAACTGGGTTTATTTCCCTACAAATTGGGTTTTCCCCACCAGACTGGGTTCATTTTCCCCAAAATCATTTTTTCCCCCAAAACTGTGTTCATTTTCCCCAAAATATGTTTTTTTTCCACCAAAACTGGGTTTATTTCCCTAAATATTGGGTTTTCCCCACCAAATTGTGTTCATTTTCTCCAAAACCTGGTTGTTTTGGAGAAGCCCCAATTACTGGCTTTATTTCCCAAAAAATTTGTTTTTCCCCTCAAAACAATCAAAAACGGTTATCCCCTCCAAACTGGGTTAATTTTCCCCATAATCAGCTTCTTTCTTCCTAAACTGGGTTCATTTTCCCCAAAATCCTTTTTTTCCACAAAACACTGTGTGCATTTTCACACAAATCTAGTTTTCCCCTCCAGTGTTCATTTTCCCCAAAACCAGGTTTTTTTCCCCTCCAGTGTTCATTTTCCCCAAAATCGGATTTTTTCCTCCCAAACTGGGTTGATTTTCCCCAAAGTCGGTTTTTTTTACAGCAAAAGTCGGTTCATTTCTCTACAAGTCTTCCCCCCCCCCAACTCTGCTGATTTTCCCCAAAATTCGGGTTTTTTTTACCCAATTACTGCGTTCATTTTCCCCAAAATAATTTTTTCCCAAAAACTGGGTTCATTTTCCTTAAAAACGTTTTTTTCCCCCAAAAACTGTGTTCATTTTCCGTATAATCAGAATTTTTCCTCCGAAACTAGGTTCATTTTCCGCAAAATCCCTATTAACCCCCAAAACTGGGTACATTTTCACACAAATCAGGTTGTCCCGTCCAAACTGATTTCATTTTCCTCAAAACCTTCTATTTCCACTCCGCACTTGGTTCATTTTCCCCAAAATCAGGGTTTTTCCCCATTACTGGGTTCATTTTCTCCAAAATCAGGGGTTTTTCTCACAAAGTGGTTAATTTTTCCAAAAATCATTTTTTTTACCCCAAAACTGGGTTCATTTTCCCCAAAATATGTTTTTTCCACCAAAACTGGGTTTATTTCCCTACATATTAGGTTTTCCCCCCACCAAACTCTGTTCATTTTCCCCAAAATCTGGGTTTTTTACCCAATTACTGGGTTAATTTTCCCCAAAATCTTTTTTCCCCAAAACTGGGTTCATTTTTCTTAAAAATGGGTTTTTCCACCAAAACTGGGTTCATTTTCCGCATAATCAGGTTTTTCCTCTGAAACTATGTTCATTTTCCATAAAATCTTTATTTTGCCCAAAACTCGGTTCATTTTCACACAAATCAGGTTTTCCCCTCCTATCTGATTTCATTTTCCCCAAAATCTTCTATTTCCACTCCACACTGCGTTCATTTTCCCCAAAATCATTTTTTCCCCTAAAAATTGGGTTCATTTTCCCCATAATCAGGTTTTTTTTCCTCCCAAACTGTGTTCATTTTCCCCAAAGATGGGTTTTTTCCACCAAAACTCAATCCATTTCCCTAGAAGTTGGCTTCCCACCCCCAAACTCTGCTCATTTTCCCCAAAATTCAGGTTTTTTACCCGATTATTGGGTTCATTTTCCCCAAATTCATTTTTTCACTAAAACTGGGTTCATTTTCCTTAAAAATGGGTTTTTCCCCCAAAACCGGGTTCATTTTCCTCATAAATAGCTTTTATCCTCTGAAACTATGTTCATTTTCCACAAAATCCTTATTTCCCCCCCAAAACTCGGTTCATTTTCACACAAATCATGTTTTCCCCTCCAAACTGAGTTCATTTTCCACAAAATCTTCTATTTCCTCTCCACACTGGGTTCATTTTCCCCCAAATCAGTCTTTTTTCCCCAGAAAACTGGGTTCATTTTCCCCAAAATCATTTTTTCCCCCAAAACTGGGTTAATTTTCCCCAAAATATGTTTTTTTCCACCAAAATTGAGTTTATTTCCCTACAAATTAGGTTTTCCCCACCAAACAGTGTTCATTTTCCCCAAAATCCGGGTTTTTTACCCAATTCCTGGCTTTATTTCCACAAAATCTTTTTTTTTTACCCCCAAACTGGGTTCATTTTCCCCAAAATCAGCTTCTGTCCTCCAAAACTGGGTTCATTTTCCCCAAATTCCTTTTTTCCCCAAAAAAAATGGGTGCATTTTAACACAAATCAAATTTTCCCCTCCAAACAGTGTTCATTTTTCACAGAATCCGGTTTTATTTTCCAATTACTGGATGCATTTCCCCAAAATATTTTTTTTTTTCCCAAACCTGGGTTCATTTTCACCAAAATCCGGTTTTTTCCACCAAAACTGGGTGCATTTCCATACAAATTGGGTTTTCCCCCCCAAACTGTGTTCATTGTCCCCAAAGTCTTCTATTTCGACTCCACACTGGGTTCATTTTCCCGAAAAACAGGTTTTTTTTACACATTACTGGGTTCATTTTCCCCAAAATCATATTTTTCCCCCAAAATTGGGTTCATTTTCCCCAAAATATGTTTTTTCCACAAAAAATGGGTTCATTCCCCTACAAATTGGGTTATCCCCACCAAACTGTGTTCATTTTCCCCAAAATCCGTTTTTTTTACCCAATTACTGGGTTCATTTCCCCCAAAATCATTTTTTCCCCCCAAACTGGGTTCATTTTCCGCATAATCAGATTTTTTCCTCCAAAACTACGTTCATTTTCCACAAAATCATCTTTTTCCCCCCAAAACTGAGTGCATTTTCACACAAATCAGGTTTCCCCTCCAAACTGATTTCATTTTCCCCAAAATCTTCTATTTCCACTCCACACTGGGTTCATTTCCCCCAAAATAGGTTTTTTTCCTCACAAACTGGGTTCATTTCCCCAAGGTCAGGTTTTTCCTCCCAAACTCGGTTCATTTCCCTACAAGTTGATTCCACCCCCCCCCCCCCCCCACCCAAACTGTGTTCATTTTCCCTAAAATTCGGGGGTTTTTTTTATCCAATTACTGGCTTCATTTTCCACAAAATCATTTTTTCCCCAAAACTGGGTTCATTTTCCTTAAAAACGGGTTTTTTTCCGCCAAAGCTGGGTTCATTTTTCACATAATCAGTTTTTTTTCCTCCTAAACTAAGTTCATTTTCCACAAAATCCTTATTTCCCCCCAAAACTGGGATCATTTTCACACAAATCAGGTTTTCCCCTCAACACAGTGTTCATTTTCCCCAAAATAATTTTTTCCACAAAACTGGGTTCATTTTCCTTAAAAACGGGTTTTTCCCCCACACTGGGTTCATTTTCATTAAAAACGGGGTTTTCCCCCAAACTGGGTTCATTTTCATTAAAATCGGGTTTTCTCCCAAAACTGGGTTCATTTTCAGCATAATCAGCTCGTTTCCTCCGAAACTGGGTCCATTTTCAACAAAATCCTTTTTCTCCCCCAAAAACTGGGTACATTTTCACACAAATCAGGTTTTGCCCTCCAAACTGATTTCATTTTACCAAAATCTTCAATTTCCACTCCACGCTGGGCTCATTTTCCCCAAAAAAGTGGTTTTTTCCACCAAAATTGGGTTCATTTCCCTACAAATTGGGCTTTCCCCACCAAACTGTGTTCATTTTCCCCAAAACCCGGATTTTTAACCAATTACTGGCTTTATTTCCCAAAAATCTTTTTTTCCCCCAAACTGTGTACATTTTCATCAAAAACGGGTTTTTGCCCCCAAACTGGATTCATTTTCCCCATAATCAGCTTCTTTCCTCCCAAACTGGGTCCATTTTCCCCAAAATCCCTTTTCCCTCCCAAAACTGGGTGCATTTTCACACAAATCAGGTTTTCCCCAACAAACTTGGTTCGTTTTCCCCGAAAATGTGGTATTTCATCTCCACTCGGGGTTCATTTTCCCCAAAATCAAGTTTTATTCCTCCCAAACTGGGTTTATTTTCCCCAAAATCTATTTTTCCTCAAAAAACTGGGTGCATTTTTACACAAATCAAATTTTCCCGTCCAAACAGTGTTCATTTTCCCAAAATCTGGGTTTATTTCCCAATTTCTTGGTTCATTTCCACAAAATCGGATTTTTTCCTCCCAAACTGGGTTCATTTTCCCCAAAGTCGGGTTTTTGCCAGCAAAACTCGGTTCATTTCCCTACAAGTTGCATTCCCCCCCCCCCCCAAACAGTGTTCATTTTCCCCAAAATTTGTTTTTTTTAACTCAGTTACTGGGTTCATTTTCCCCAAAATAATTATTTTCCCCAAAACTGGGTCATTTTTCCTTAAAAACAGTTTTTTCTGCCAAAACTGGGTTAATTTTCTGCATAATCAGCTTTTTTCCTCCAAAACTATGTTCATTTTCCACAAAATCCTTATTTCCCCCCCAAACTGGGTTCTTTTTCACACAAATCAGGTTTTCCCCTCGAAACAGTGTTCATTTTCCCCAAATTCTTCTATATCCACGCCACACTTGGTTCATTTTCCCCAAAATCCTTTTTTCCCCCCAAAACTGGCTGTATTTCCACACAAATCAGGATTTCCCCTCCAAACTGATTTCATTTTCCCCAAAATCTCCTATTTCCACTCCACAATGGGCTCATTTTCCCCAAAATCAATCTTTTCCCCCAAAAGTCGGGTTCATTTTCCCCAAAATATGTTTTTCCACCAAAACTGGGTTTATTTCCCTACATATTGGGGTTTCCCCACCAAATTGTGTTCATTTTCCCCAAAATCTGGATTTTTACCCCAATTACTGGCTTTAATTCCTCAAATTTTTTTTTCCCTCAGAACTAGTTTCATTTTCACCAAAAACGGGTTTTCCCCCCCAAACTGTGTTCATTTTCCCCAAAATCTTCTATTTCGACTCCACACTGTGTTCATTTTCCCCAAAATCAGATTTTTTTCCCCATTACTGGGTTCATTTTCCACAAAATCATTTTTTCCCCAAAACTGGGTTAATTTTCCCAAAAAATATGTTTTTTCCTCCAAAACTGGGTTTATTTCCCTCCATATTGGGTTTTCCCCACCAAACTGGGTCCATTATCCCCCAAATTAGTGGTTTTTACCCAATTACTGGGTTCATTTCCCCAAAAATCTTTTTTCCCCCGAAACGGGGTTCATTTTCCGCATAATCAGATTTTTCTCCAAAATTGGGTTCATTTTCCACAAAATCCTTATTTCCCCCCAAAACTGAGTACATTTTCACACAAATCAGGTTGTCCCCTCCAAACTGATTTATTTTTCCTCAAAATCTTCCATTTCCAATCCCCACTGGTTTCATTTTCCCCAAAATCAGATTTTTTTCCCCATTACTGGGTTCATTTTCTCAAAAATCTTTTTTTTCCCCAAAAACTGGGTTCATTTTCCCCAATATATGTTTTTTTCCAGCAAAACTGGGTTTATTTCTCTACAAATTAGGTTTTCCCCACCAAACTGTGTTCATTTTCCCCAAAATCCGGGTGTTTTTACCCAATTACTGGGTTCATTTTCCCCAAAATATTTTTTTCCCCCAAAACTGGTTTCATTTTCCTTGAAAACGGGGTTTTCCGCAAAACTGGGTTCATTTTCCGCCTAATCAGTTTTTTGTCCTCCACTCTGGGTTCATTTTCCCCAAAATTCAGGTTTTTTACCCGATTATTGGGTTCATTTTCCCCAAATTCATTTTTTCACTAAAACTGGGTTCATTTTCCTTAAAAATGGGTTTTTCCCCCAAAACCGGGTTCATTTTCCTCATAAATAGCTTTTATCCTCTGAAACTATGTTCATTTTCCACAAAATCCTTATTTCCCCCCCAAAACTCGGTTCATTTTCACACAAATCATGTTTTCCCCTCCAAACTGAGTTCATTTTCCACAAAATCTTCTATTTCCTCTCCACACTGGGTTCATTTTCCCCCAAATCAGTCTTTTTTCCCCAGAAAACTGGGTTCATTTTCCCCAAAATCATTTTTTCCCCCAAAACTGGGTTAATTTTCCCCAAAATATGTTTTTTTCCACCAAAATTGAGTTTATTTCCCTACAAATTAGGTTTTCCCCACCAAACAGTGTTCATTTTCCCCAAAATCCGGGTTTTTTACCCAATTCCTGGCTTTATTTCCACAAAATCTTTTTTTTTACCCCCAAACTGGGTTCATTTTCCCCAAAATCAGCTTCTGTCCTCCAAAACTGGGTTCATTTTCCCCAAATTCCTTTTTTCCCCAAAAAAATGGGTGCATTTTAACACAAATCAAATTTTCCCCTCCAAACAGTGTTCATTTTTCACAGAATCCGGTTTTATTTTCCAATTACTGGATGCATTTCCCCAAAATATTTTTTTTTTCCCAAACCTGGGTTCATTTTCACCAAAATCCGGTTTTTTTCCACCAAAACTGGGTGCATTTCCATACAAATTGGTTTTCCCCCCCAAACTGTGTTCATTGTCCCCAAAGTCTTCTATTTCGACTCCACACTGGGTTCATTTTCCCGAAAAACAGGTTTTTTTTACACATTACTGGGTTCATTTTCCCCAAAATCATATTTTTCCCCCAAAATTGGGTTCATTTTCCCCAAAATATGTTTTTTCCACAAAAAATGGGTTCATTCCCCTACAAATTGGGTTATCCCCACCAAACTGTGTTCATTTTCCCCAAAATCCGTTTTTTTTACCCAATTACTGGGTTCATTTCCCCCAAAATCATTTTTTCCCCCAAACTGGGTTCATTTTCCGCATAATCAGATTTTTTCCTCCAAAACTACGTTCATTTTCCACAAAATCGTCTTTTTCCCCCCAAAACTGAGTGCATTTTCACACAAATCAGGTTTCCCCTCCAAACTGATTTCATTTTCCCCAAAATCTTCTATTTCCACTCCACACTGGGTTCATTTCCCCCAAAATAGGTTTTTTTCCTCACAAACTGGGTTCATTTCCCCAAGGTCAGGTTTTTCCTCCCAAACTCGGTTCATTTCCCTACAAGTTGATTCCACCCCCCCCCCCCCCCCACCCAAACTGTGTTCATTTTCCCTAAAATTCGGGGGTTTTTTTTATCCAATTACTGGCTTCATTTTCCACAAAATCATTTTTTCCCCAAAACTGGGTTCATTTTCCTTAAAAACGGGTTTTTTTTCCGCCAAAGCTGGGTTCATTTTTCACATAATCAGTTTTTTTTCCTCCTAAACTAAGTTCATTTTCCACAAAATCCTTATTTCCCCCCAAAACTGGGATCATTTTCACACAAATCAGGTTTTCCCTCAACACAGTGTTCATTTTCCCCAAAATAATTTTTTCCACAAAACTGGGTTCATTTTCCTTAAAAACGGGTTTTTCCCCCACACTGGGTTCATTTTCATTAAAAACGGGGTTTTCCCCAAACTGGGTTCATTTTCATTAAAATCGGGTTTTCCTCCAAAACTGGGTTCATTTTCAGCATAATCAGCTCGTTTCCTCCGAAACTGGGTCCATTTTCAACAAAATCCTTTTTCTCCCCCAAAAACTGGGTACATTTTCACACAAATCAGGTTTTGCCCTCCAAACTGATTTCATTTTACCAAAATCTTCAATTTCCACTCCACGCTGGGCTCATTTTCCCCAAAAAAGTGGTTTTTTCCACCAAAATTGGGTTCATTTCCCTACAAATTGGGCTTTCCCCACCAAACTGTGTTCATTTTCCCCAAAACCCGGATTTTTAACCAATTACTGGCTTTATTTCCCAAAAATCTTTTTTTCCCCCAAACTGTGTACATTTTCATCAAAAACGGGTTTTTGCCCCCAAACTGGATTCATTTTCCCCATAATCAGCTTCTTTCCTCCCAAACTGGGTCCATTTTCCCCAAAATCCCTTTTCCCTCCCAAAACTGGGTGCATTTTCACACAAATCAGGTTTTCCCCAACAAACTTGGTTCGTTTTCCCGAAAATGTGGTATTTCATCTCCACTCGGGGTTCATTTTCCCCAAAATCAAGTTTTATTCCTCCCAAACTGGGTTTATTTTCCCCAAAATCTATTTTTCCTCAAAAAACTGGGTGCATTTTTACACAAATCAAATTTTCCCGTCCAAACAGTGTTCATTTTCCCCAAAATCTGGGTTTATTTCCCAATTTCTTGGTTCATTTCCACAAAATCGGATTTTTTCCTCCCAAACTGGGTTCATTTTCCCCAAAGTCGGGTTTTTGCCAGCAAAACTCGGTTCATTTCCCTACAAGTTGCATTCCCCCCCCCCCCCAAACAGTGTTCATTTTCCCCAAAATTTGTTTTTTTTTAACTCAGTTACTGGGTTCATTTTCCCCAAAATAATTATTTTCCCCAAAACTGGGTCATTTTTCCTTAAAAACAGTTTTTTCTGCCAAAACTGGGTTAATTTTCTGCATAATCAGCTTTTTTCCTCCAAAACTATGTTCATTTTCCACAAAATCCTTATTTCCCCCCCAAACTGGGTTCTTTTTCACACAAATCAGGTTTTCCCCTCGAAACAGTGTTCATTTTCCCCAAATTCTTCTATATCCACGCCACACTTGGTTCATTTTCCCCAAAATCCTTTTTTCCCCCCAAAACTGGCTGTATTTCCACACAAATCAGGATTTCCCCTCCAAACTGATTTCATTTTCCCCAAAATCTCCTATTTCCACTCCACAATGGGCTCATTTTCCCCAAAATCAATCTTTTCCCCCAAAAGTCGGGTTCATTTTCCCCAAAATATGTTTTTTCCACCAAAACTGGGTTTATTTCCCTACATATTGGGGTTTCCCCACCAAATTGTGTTCATTTTCCCCAAAATCTGGATTTTTACCCCAATTACTGGCTTTAATTCCTCAAATTTTTTTTTCCCTCAGAACTAGTTTCATTTTCACCAAAAACGGGTTTTCCCCCCCAAACTGTGTTTATTTTCCCCAAAATCTTCTATTTCGACTCCACACTGTGTTCATTTTCCCCAAAATCAGATTTTTTTCCCCATTACTGGGTTCATTTTCCACAAAATCATTTTTTTCCCCAAAACTGGGTTAATTTTCCCAAAAAATATGTTTTTTCCTCCAAAACTGGGTTTATTTCCCTCCATATTGGGTTTTCCCCACCAAACTGGGTCCATTTTCCCCCAAATTAGTGGTTTTTACCCAATTACTGGGTTCATTTCCCCAAAAATCTTTTTTCCCCCGAAACGGGGTTCATTTTCCGCATAATCAGATTTTTCTCCAAAATTGGGTTCATTTTCCACAAAATCCTTATTTCCCCCCAAAACTGAGTACATTTTCACACAAATCAGGTTGTCTCCTCCAAACTGATTTATTTTTCCTCAAAATCTTCCATTTCCAATCCCCACTGGTTTCATTTTCCCCAAAATCAGATTTTTTTCCCCATTACTGGGTTCATTTTCTCAAAAATCTTTTTTTTTCCCCAAAAACTGGGTTCATTTTCCCCAATATATGTTTTTTCCAGCAAAACTGGGTTTATTTCTCTACAAATTAGGTTTTCCCCACCAAACTGTGTTCATTTTCCCCAAAATCCGGGTGTTTTTACCCAATTACTGGGTTCATTTTCCCCAAAATATTTTTTTCCCCCAAAACTGGTTTCATTTTCCTTGAAAACGGGGTTTTCCGCAAAACTGGGTTCATTTTCCGCCTAATCAGTTTTTTGTCCTCCACTCTGGGTTCATTTTCCCAAAAATCATTTTTTTCCCTAAAAACTGGGTTTATTTTCCCCATAATCGGGTTTTTTTCTCCCAAACTTGGTTCATTTTCCCCAAAAATCAGATTTTCCCCTCTAAGCAGATTTCATTTTCCTCAAAAATCTTCTATTTCCACACCACACGTGGTTCATTTTCCACAAAATATTTTTTTCCCCCAAAACTGGGTTTATTTCCCTCCATATTAGGTTTTCCCCACCAAACTGGGTCCATTTTCCCCCAAATTAGTGTTTTTTACCCAATTACTGGGTTCATTTCCCCCAAACTCATTTTTCCCCCCAAATGGTGTTCATTTTCTACATAATCAGATTTTTTTCCACCAAAACTAGGTTCATTTTCCACAAAATCGTGTTTTCCACCGCAAACTAACCATTGATTTTAAAGCATCCCGGACTTGTTCATCCATGAATAGATTCTAAAAGAGAAAGCATATACCCGGCAGGGTATTTCTCTCTCCAAGACTGACAAATACAGGCAAAGAGAGGAGCTGCTCTTACTTCTTTGAGCAGCCTTCACAGTTTTTCCCCGGCTTTCACAGCAGGCTCCGGCTGCAAACATTACCTTGAACCGGAGACAGCGCCTTCGCTTACCGGCTCGCTCTCTAAACTGAAGCCGCTCAGAAAGCTGCCTCTGGCCGCGGTTCCACAGACATCTCGGCAGTCTGCTCTTTGCCTCTCTGAGGAACAGTCATTTCAGATTTCTAGCATCACATCAGAGCACATGAACGTGGGTCTAAAATCTTTCTCCCTCATGAACTTGCTATTTTGGACATGTTTTAGCATGACATTTCATCTTCTAATTAAAGGGAAAATAATCAGATGATCTGCTCGTGCTTCAGGGACGAGGGATACCTGGTTTCCTGTCCATTCCAATCAGCCTCTGCAAACTCTTTCTACTGAAACGTGGTACCACAGCCGGCAGCGAATCCTCAGCACATTCTCTGAACTGCACGGTTTTGTGTTTCTCCAAGGGAGAGCAGAAATTAACCCCTTGATTTTAATGAATCCTGGAATGTTCTTGCATAAATTGCTGCCAGAAGAGAAAGCATTTTACCGGCAGGGTATTCCTCTCTCCAAGACTGACAAATACAGGCAAAGAGAGGAGCCGTGTCTTACTTCTTTGAGCAGCCTTCCCAGTGTTTCCCCGGCTTTCACAGCAGGCTCCGGCTGCAAACATTACCTTGAACCGGAGACAGCGCCTTCGCTTACCGGCTCGCTCTCTAAACTGAAGCCGCTCAGAAAGCTGTCTCTGGCCGCGGTTCCACAGACATCTCGGCAGTCTGCTCTTTGCCTCTCTGAGGAACAGTCATTTCAGATTTCTAGCATCACATCAGAGCACATGAACGTGGGTCTAAAATCTTTCTCCCTCATGAACTTGCTATTTTGGACATGTTTTAGCATGACATTTCATCTTCTAATTAAAGGGAAAATAATCAGATGATCTGCTCGTGCTTCAGGGACGAGGGATACCTGGTTTCCTGTCCATTCCAATCAGCCTCTGCAAACTCTTTCTACTGAAACGTGGTACCACAGCCGGCAGCGAATCCTCAGCACATTCTCTGAACTGCACGGTTTTGTGTTTCTCCAAGGGAGAGCAGAAATTAACCCCTTGATTTTAATGAATCCTGGAATGTTCTTGCATAAATTGCTGCCAGAAGAGAAAGCATTTTACCGGCAGGGTATTCCTCTCTCGAAGGCTTACAAATACAGGCAAACAGAGGAGCTGCTCCTGCTTTCTTGAGCAGCCTTCCCAGTGTTTCCCCGGCTTTCACAGCAGGCTCCGGCTGCAAACATTACCTTGAACCGGAGACAGCGCCTTCGCTTACCGGCTCGCTCTCTAAACTGAAGCCGATCAGAAAGTTGTCTCTGGCCGCGGTTCCACAGACATCTCGGCAGTCTGCTCTTTGCCTCTCTGAGGAACAGTCATTTCAGATTTCTAGCATCATATTAAAGCGCATCCACAACAGTCTTAAGACCTTGCCTCCTACCCACCCCCGAATTTTCTATTTTGGAAATGTTTAGGCATGATATTTCATTTCCTAACAATGTTTTTAAAAGACTAATAATCGGATGATCGGTTCGTGTTCAAGGTCGAGAGATGTCCGATTATTTGTCTTTTAAATACATTGTTAGGAGATTAGATGTCATGCTAAAACATTTCCAAAATAGAAAATTCGGGGGTGGGTAGGACGCGCTTTAATATGCTGCTAGAAATCGGAAAAGACTGTTTGCCAGGGAGGCAAGCAGCAGAACGCCGGGATGTCTGTAGAACCGCGGCGAGAGGCAGCTTTCTGAGCGGTTTCTGTTTAGAGAGCCAGCCGGCAAGAGAAGGCGCTGTCTCCGGACCAGCGTAATGTTTGCAGCCGGAATGTGGTGTGAAAGCCGGGGAAACACTGTGAAGGCTGCTCAAGAAAGCAGGTGCAGATCCTCTCTTTGCCTGTATTTGTAAGCCTTCGAGAGAGGAATACCCTGCCGCTAAAATGCTTTCTCTTCTGGCAGCTATTCATGGAAGGAAATTCCAGGATTCTTTAAATTCAAAGGGTTAGTTTCTGCACTCCCTTGGAGGAAAAACAAAACCGTGCAGTTCAGAGAATGTGTGTGAATTCGCTGCCGGCTGTTGTAACAAGTTTCAGCAAAAACAGTTTGCAGAGGCTGAAGGGAATGGACAGGAAAAAAGGCATCTCTCGTCCTAGAACACGAACAGAACATCCGATTATTTGTCTTTTAAATACATTATTAGGAGATTAGATGTCATGCTAAAACATTTCCAAAATAGAAAATTCGGGGGTGGGTAGGAGGCAAGATTTTAGACTGTTGTGGATGCGCTTTAATATGCTGCTAGAAATCGGAAAAGACTGTTCGTCAGGGAGGCAAGCAGCAGAACGCCGGGATGTCTGTAGAACCGCGGCGAGAGGCAGCTTTCCGACCGGCTTCAGTTTAGGGAGCGAGCCGGTAAGAGAAGGCACTGTCTCCCGAACAACGTAATGTTTGCAGCTGAAGCCTACTGTGAAAGCCGGGGCTACACTGTGAAGGCTGCGCAAGAAAGCAAAAGCAGCTCGACTGTTTGCCTGTATTTGTCAGCCTTCGAGAGAGGACTAGCCTGCCGCTAAAATGCTTTCTCTTCTAGCAGCGATTCATGGAAGAACATTCTGTGATTCTTTAAAATCAAGGTGTTAGTTTCTGCTCTCCTTTGGAGAAACACAAAACCGTGCCGTTCAGAGAATGTGCTGTGGATTCCCTGCCTGCTGTTTCAGTAGAAAGAGTTTGCAGAGGCTGATGAGACTACACTGGAAAACAGGGATCCCTCGTCCTTGAAGCACGAGCAGATCATCTGATAATATTCCCTTTAATTACATTGTTAGAAGATGAAAAGTCATGCTAAAACAATTTTCATAAATAGCAAGTTTCTAAGAGAGAAAGATTTTAGACTCATGTGCATGCGCTGCGATGTGATGCTAGATATCTGAAATGACTGCTCCTCAGAGAGGCAAGGAGCAGACAGCCGAGATGTCTGTGGAACCGCGGCCAGAGACAGCTTTCTGAGCGGTTTCAGTTTAGAGAGCGAGCCGGTAAGAGAAGGCTCTTTCTCCGGACCAACGTAATGTTTGCAGCTGGAGCCTGCTGTGAAAGCCGGGGAAACACTGTGAAGGCTGCTCAAGAAAGCAGGAGTAGATCCTCTCTTTGCCTGTATTTGTTAGCCTTCGAGAGAGGAATACCCTGCCGGTAAAAAGCTTTCTCTTTGGCAGCTATTCATGGAAGGAAATTCCAGGATTCTTTAAATTCAAGGGGTTAGTTTTTGAGATAAATGAACCCATTTTGGGGGGGGGGGGGGGGGGTAAAAGGATTTTTGAGAAAGTGAACACAGTAATTGGGAATAAACCCTGATTATGGGGAAAATGAACCCAGTGTGGAGTGGAAATAGAAGCTTTTGTGGAAAATGAACCGTTTTAGGTGGGGAAAACCTGATTTGTGTGAATATGCACCCAGTTTTGGGGGAAAAATAGGATTTTGGGGAAAATGAACCCGGTTTGGGAGGAAAAAATCTGATTTTGGGGGAAATGAATCCAGTTTTGGGAGGGAAATAATGATTTTGGTGAAATTTTTGGTGTAATTTTTGGTGAATTTTTGATATTTTTTCCCCAAAATCTTCTATTTCCTCTGAAACACTGGGTTCATTTTCCCCAAAATCAGGATTTTTTCTCCATTACTGGGTTCATTTTCCCCAAAATAATTTTTTTCCCAATACTGATTTCATTTTCCCCAAAATAATTTTTTCCCCAAAACTGGGTTCATTTTTCCCATAATCGGGTTTTTTTCCTCCCAAACGGGGTTCATTTTCCCCAAAATTCGGGTTTTTTACCCAATTACTGGGTTCATTTTCCCAAAAATAATTTTTTTTCCCCAAAATTGGGTTCATTTTCCTTAAAACCGGGTTTTTTACCCAAAACTGGGTTCATTTTCTGCATAAATAGCTTTTATCCTCCGAAACTATATTCATTTTCCACAAAATCCTTATTTCCCCCCAAAACTGGATGCTTTTTCTCCAAAATCAGGTGTTCCCCTCCAAACTGATTTCATTTTCCCCAAAATCTACTATTTCCACTCCACACTGTGTTCATTTTCCCCAAAATCAGGATTTTTTCTCCATTACTGGGTTCATTTTCCCCAAAATCATTTTTTCCCCCAAAACTGGGTTCATTTTCCCCAAAATCATTTTTTTTCCCCATTACTGGGTTCATTTTCCCCAAATAATTTTTTCCCCCAAAACTGTGTACATTTTCCTCAAATAATTTTTTCCCCAAAACTGGGTTCATTTTTCTCATAATCGGGTTTTTTTCCTCCCAAACGGGGTTCATTTTCCCCAAAATTCGGGTTTTTTACCCAATTACTGGGTTCATTTTCCCAAAAATAATTTTTTTCCCCAAAATTGGGTTCATTTTCCTTAAAAAACGGTTTTTTTTACCCAAAACTGGGTTCATTTTCTGCATAAATAGTTTTTATCCTCCGAAACTATATTCATTTTCCACAAAATCCTTATTTCCCCCCAAAACTGGATGCTTTTTCTCCAAAATCAGGTGTTCCCCTCCAAACAGTGTTCATTTTCTCCAAAATCTTCTATTTCCACTCCACACTGGGTTCATTTTACCCAAAATCCTTTTTCTCCCCCAAAAACTGGGTACATTTTCACACAAATCAGGTTTCCCCTCCAAACTGATTTCATTTTCCCCAAAATCTTCAATTTCCACTCCACACTGGGTTCATTTTCCCCAAAATCAGGATTTTTTCTCCATTACTGGGTTCATTTTCCCCAAAATCATTTTTTCCCCCAAAACTGGGTTCATTTTCCCCAAAATATGTTTTTTTTCCACCAAAACTGGGTTTATTTCCCTAAATATTGGGTTTTCCCACCAAATTGTGTTCATTTTCTCCAAAACCTGGTTGTTTTGGAGAAGCCCCAATTACTGGCTTTATTTCCCAAAAAATTTGTTTTTCCCTCAAAACTGGGTTCATTTTAATCAAAAACGGGTTATCCCCTCCAAACTGGGTTAATTTTCCCCATAATCAGCTTCTTTCTTCCTAAACTGGGTTCATTTTCCCCAAAATCCTTTTTTTCCACAAAACACTGGGTGTATTTTCACACAAATCTAGTTTTCCCCTCCAGTGTTCATTTTCCCCAAAACCAGGTTTTTTTCCCCTCCAGTGTTCATTTTCCCCAAAATCGGATTTTTTCCTCCCAAACTGGGTTGATTTTCCCCAAAGTCGTTTTTTTTACAGCAAAAGTCGGTTCATTTCTCTACAAGTCTTCCCCCCCCCCCCCAACTCTGCTGATTTTCCCCAAAATTCGGGTTTTTTTACCCAATTACTGCGTTCATTTTCCCCAAAATAATTTTTTCCCCAAAAACTGGGTTCATTTTCCTTAAAAACGTTTTTTTCCCCCAAAACTGTGTTCATTTTCCGTATAATCAGAATTTTTCCTCCGAAACTAGGTTCATTTTCCGCAAAATCCCTATTAACCCCCAAAACTGGTTACATTTTCACACAAATCAGGTTGTCCCGTCCAAACTGATTTCATTTTCCTCAAAACCTTCTATTTCCACTCCGCACTTGGTTCATTTTCCCCAAAATCAGGATTTTTCCCCATTACTGGGCTCATTTTCTCCAAAATCAGGGGTTTTTCTCACAAAGTGGGTTAATTTTTCCAAAAATCATTTTTTTACCCCAAAACTGGGTTCATTTTCCCCAAAATATGTTTTTTCCACCAAAACTGGATTTATTTCCCTACAAATTAGGTTTTCCCCACCAAACTCTGTTCATTTTCCCCAAAATCTGGGTTTTTTACCCAATTACTGGGTTAATTTTCCCCAAAATCTTTTTTCCCCAAAACTGGGTTCATTTTTCTTAAAATGGGGTTTTCCACCAAAACTGGGTTCATTTTCCGCATAATCAGGTTTTTCCTCTGAAACTATGTTCATTTTCCATAAAATCTTTATTTTGCCCAAAACTCGGTTCATTTTCACACAAATCAGGTTTTCCCCTCCTATCTGATTTCATTTTCCCCAAAATCTTCTATTTCCACTCCACACTGCGTTCATTTTCCCCAAAATCATTTTTTCCCCTAAAAATTGGGTTCATTTTCCCCATAATCAGGTTTTTTTTCCTCCCAAACTGTGTTCATTTTCCCCAAAGATGGGTTTTTTCCACCAAAACTCAATCCATTTCCCTAGAAGTTGGCTTCCCACCCCCAAACTCTGCTCATTTTCCCCAAAATTCAGGTTTTTTACCCGATTATTGGGTTCATTTTCCCCAAATTCATTTTTTCACTAAAACTGGGTTCATTTTCCTTAAAAATGGGTTTTTTCCCCCAAAACCGGGTTCATTTTCCTCATAAATAGCTTTTATCCTCTGAAACTATGTTCATTTTCCACAAAATCCTTATTTCCCCCCCAAAACTCGGTTCATTTTCACACAAATCATGTTTTTCCCCTCCAAACTGAGTTCATTTTCCACAAAATCTTCTATTTCCTCTCCACACTGGGTTCATTTTCCCCCAAATCAGTCTTTTTTCCCCAGAAAACTGGGTTCATTTTCCCCAAAATCATTTTTTCCCCCAAAACTGGGTTAATTTTCCCCAAAATATGTTTTTTTCCACCAAAATTGAGTTTATTTCCCTACAAATTAGGTTTTCCCCACCAAACAGTGTTCATTTTCCCCAAAATCCGGGTTTTTTACCCAATTCCTGGCTTTATTTCCACAAAATCTTTTTTTTTACCCCCAAACTGGGTTCATTTTCCCCAAAATCAGCTTCTGTCCTCCAAAACTGGGTTCATTTTCCCCAAATTCCTTTTTTCCCCAAAAAAATGGGTGCATTTTAACACAAATCAAATTTTCCCCTCCAAACAGTGTTCATTTTTCACAGAATCCGGTTTTATTTTCCAATTACTGGATGCATTTCCCCAAAATATTTTTTTTTTTCCCAAACCTGGGTTCATTTTCACCAAAATCCGGTTTTTTCCACCAAAACTGGGTGCATTTCCATACAAATTGGGTTTTCCCCCCCAAACTGTGTTCATTGTCCCCAAAGTCTTCTATTTCGACTCCACACTGGGTTCATTTTCCCGAAAAACAGGTTTTTTTTACACATTACTGGGTTCATTTTCCCCAAAATCATATTTTTCCCCCAAAATTGGGTTCATTTTCCCCAAAATATGTTTTTTCCACAAAAAATGGGTTCATTCCCCTACAAATTGGGTTATCCCCACCAAACTGTGTTCATTTTCCCCAAAATCCGTTTTTTTTACCCAATTACTGGGTTCATTTCCCCCAAAATCATTTTTTCCCCCCAAACTGGGTTCATTTTCCGCATAATCAGATTTTTTCCTCCAAAACTACGTTCATTTTCCACAAAATCATCTTTTTCCCCCCAAAACTGAGTGCATTTTCACACAAATCAGGTTTCCCCTCCAAACTGATTTCATTTTCCCCAAAATCTTCTATTTCCACTCCACACTGGGTTCATTTCCCCAAAATAGGTTTTTTTCCTCACAAACTGGGTTCATTTCCCCCAAGGTCAGGTTTTTCCTCCCAAACTCGGTTCATTTCCCTACAAGTTGATTCCACCCCCCCCCCCCCACCCAAACTGTGTTCATTTTCCCTAAAATTCGGGGGTTTTTTTTATCCAATTACTGGCTTCATTTTCCACAAAATCATTTTTTCCCCAAAACTGGGTTCATTTTCCTTAAAAACGGGTTTTTTTCCGCCAAAGCTGGGTTCATTTTTCACATAATCAGTTTTTTTTCCTCCTAAACTAAGTTCATTTTCCACAAAATCCTTATTTCCCCCCAAAACTGGGATCATTTTCACACAAATCAGGTTTTCCCCTCAACACAGTGTTCATTTTCCCCAAAATAATTTTTTCCACAAAACTGGTTCATTTTCCTTAAAAACGGGTTTTTCCCCCACACTGGGTTCATTTTCATTAAAAACGGGGTTTTCCCCCAAACTGGGTTCATTTTCATTAAAATCGGGTTTTCTCCAAAACTGGGTTCATTTTCAGCATAATCAGCTCGTTTCCTCCGAAACTGGGTCCATTTTCAACAAAATCCTTTTTCTCCCCCAAAAACTGGGTACATTTTCACACAAATCAGGTTTTGCCCTCCAAACTGATTTCATTTTACCAAATCTTCAATTTCCACTCCACGCTGGGCTCATTTTCCCCAAAAAAGTGGTTTTTTCCACCAAAATTGGGTTCATTTCCCTACAAATTGGGCTTTCCCCACCAAACTGTGTTCATTTTCCCCAAAACCCGGATTTTTAACCAATTACTGGCTTTATTTCCCAAAAATCTTTTTTTCCCCCAAACTGTGTACATTTTCATCAAAACGGGTTTTTGCCCCCAAACTGGATTCATTTTCCCCATAATCAGCTTCTTTCCTCCCAAACTGGGTCCATTTTCCCCAAAATCCCTTTTCCCTCCAAAACTGGGTGCATTTTCACACAAATCAGGTTTTCCCCAACAAACTTGGTTCGTTTTCCCGAAAATGTGGTATTTCATCTCCACTCGGGGTTCATTTTCCCCAAAATCAAGTTTTATTCCTCCCAAACTGGGTTTATTTTCCCCAAAATCTATTTTTCCTCAAAAAACTGGGTGCATTTTTACACAAATCAAATTTTCCCGTCCAAACAGTGTTCATTTTCCCCAAAATCTGGGTTTATTTCCCAATTTCTTGGTTCATTTCCACAAAATCGGATTTTTTCCTCCCAAACTGGGTTCATTTTCCCCAAAGTCGGGTTTTTGCCAGCAAAACTCGGTTCATTTCCCTACAAGTTGCATTCCCCCCCCCCCCCAAACAGTGTTCATTTTCCCCAAAATTTGTTTTTTTTAACTCAGTTACTGGGTTCATTTTCCCCAAAATAATTATTTTCCCCAAAACTGGGTCATTTTTCCTTAAAAACAGTTTTTTCTGCCAAAACTGGGTTAATTTTCTGCATAATCAGCTTTTTTCCTCCAAAACTATGTTCATTTTCCACAAAATCCTTATTTCCCCCCCAAACTGGGTTCTTTTTCACACAAATCAGGTTTTCCCCTCGAAACAGTGTTCATTTTCCCCAAATTCTTCTATATCCACGCCACACTTGGTTCATTTTCCCCAAAATCCTTTTTTCCCCCCAAAACTGGCTGTATTTCCACACAAATCAGGATTTCCCCTCCAAACTGATTTCATTTTCCCCAAAATCTCCTATTTCCACTCCACAATGGGCTCATTTTCCCCAAAATCAATCTTTTCCCCCAAAAGTCGGGTTCATTTTCCCCAAAATATGTTTTTTCCACCAAAACTGGGTTTATTTCCCTACATATTGGGGTTTCCCCACCAAATTGTGTTCATTTTCCCCAAAATCTGGATTTTTACCCCAATTACTGGCTTTAATTCCTCAAATTATTTTTTCCCTCAGAACTAGTTTCATTTTCACCAAAAACGGGTTTTCCCCCCCAAACTGTGTTCATTTTCCCCAAAATCTTCTATTTCGACTCCACACTGTGTTCATTTTCCCCAAAATCAGATTTTTTTCCCCATTACTGGGTTCATTTTCCACAAAATCATTTTTTTCCCCAAAACTGGGTTAATTTTCCCAAAAAATATGTTTTTTCCTCCAAAACTGGGTTTATTTCCCTCCATATTGGGTTTTCCCCACCAAACTGGGTCCATTATCCCCCAAATTAGTGGTTTTTACCCAATTACTGGGTTCATTTCCCCAAAAATCTTTTTTCCCCCGAAACGGGGTTCATTTTCCGCATAATCAGATTTTTCTCCAAAATTGGGTTCATTTTCCACAAAATCCTTATTTCCCCCCAAAACTGAGTACATTTTCACACAAATCAGGTTGTCCCCTCCAAACTGATTTATTTTTCCTCAAAATCTTCCATTTCCAATCCCCACTGGTTTCATTTTCCCCAAAATCAGATTTTTTTCCCCATTACTGGGTTCATTTTCTCAAAAATCTTTTTTTTCCCCAAAAACTGGGTTCATTTTCCCCAATATATGTTTTTTCCAGCAAAACTGGGTTTATTTCTCTACAAATTAGGTTTTCCCCACCAAACTGTGTTCATTTTCCCCAAAATCCGGGTGTTTTTACCCAATTACTGGGTTCATTTTCCCCAAAATATTTTTTTCCCCAAAACTGGTTTCATTTTCCTTGAAAACGGGGTTTTCCGCAAAACTGGGTTCATTTTCCGCCTAATCAGTTTTTTGTCCTCCACTCTGGGTTCATTTTCCCCAAAATTCAGGTTTTTACCCGATTATTGGGTTCATTTTCCCCAAATTCATTTTTTCACTAAAACTGGGTTCATTTTCCTTAAAAATGGGTTTTTCCCCCAAAACCGGGTTCATTTTCCTCATAAATAGCTTTTATCCTCTGAAACTATGTTCATTTTCCACAAAATCCTTATTCCCCCCCCAAAACTCGGTTCATTTTCACACAAATCATGTTTTCCCCTCCAAACTGAGTTCATTTTCCACAAAATCTTCTATTTCCTCTCCACACTGGGTTCATTTACCCCCAAATCAGTCTTTTTTCCCCAGAAAACTGGGTTCATTTTCCCCAAAATCATTTTTTCCCCCAAAACTGGGTTAATTTTCCCCAAAATATGTTTTTTTCCACCAAAATTGAGTTTATTTCCCTACAAATTAGGTTTTCCCCACCAAACAGTGTTCATTTTCCCCAAAATCCGGGTTTTTTACCCAATTCCTGGCTTTATTTCCACAAAAATCTTTTTTTTACCCCCAAACTGGGTTCATTTTCCCCAAAATCAGCTTCTGTCCTCCAAAACTGGGTTCATTTTCCCCAAATTCCTTTTTTCCCCAAAAAAATGGGTGCATTTTAACACAAATCAAATTTTCCCCTCCAAACAGTGTTCATTTTTCACAGAATCCGGTATTTCGGTTTTATTTTCCAATTACTGGATGCATTTCCCCAAAATATTTTTTTTTTTCCCAAACCTGGGTTCATTTTCACCAAAATCCGTTTTTTTCCACCAAAACTGGGTGCATTTCCATACAAATTGGGTTTTCCCCCCCAAACTGTGTTCATTGTCCCCAAAGTCTTCTATTTCGACTCCACACTGGGTTCATTTTCCCGAAAAACAGGTTTTTTTTACACATTACTGGGTTCATTTTCCCCAAAATCATATTTTTCCCCCAAAATTGGGTTCATTTTCCCCAAAATATGTTTTTTCCACAAAAAATGGGTTCATTCCCCTACAAATTGGGTTATCCCCACCAAACTGTGTTCATTTTCCCCAAAATCCGTTTTTTTTACCCAATTACTGGGTTCATTTCCCCCAAAATCATTTTTTCCCCCCAAACTGGGTTCATTTTCCGCATAATCAGATTTTTTCCTCCAAAACTACGTTCATTTTCCACAAAATCGTCTTTTTCCCCCCAAAACTGAGTGCATTTTCACACAAATCAGGTTTCCCCTCCAAACTGATTTCATTTTCCCCAAAATCTTCTATTTCCACTCCACACTGGGTTCATTTCCCCCAAAATAGTTTTTTTTCCTCACAAACTGGGTTCATTTCCCCAAGGTCAGGTTTTTCCTCCCAAACTCGGTTCATTTCCCTACAAGTTGATTCCACCCCCCCCCCCCCCCACCCAAACTGTGTTCATTTTCCCTAAAATTCGGGGGGTTTTTTTATCCAATTACTGGCTTCATTTTCCACAAAATCATTTTTTCCCCAAAACTGGGTTCATTTTCCTTAAAAACGGGTTTTTTTCCGCCAAAGCTGGGTTCATTTTTCACATAATCAGTTTTTTTTCCTCCTAAACTAAGTTCATTTTCCACAAAATCCTTATTTCCCCCCAAAACTGGGATCATTTTCACACAAATCAGGTTTTCCCCTCAACAGTGTTCATTTTCCCCAAAATAATTTTTTCCACAAAACTGGGTTCATTTTCCTTAAAAACGGGTTTTTCCCCCACACTGGGTTCATTTTCATTAAAAACGGGGTTTTCCCCCAAACTGGGTTCATTTTCATTAAAATCGGGTTTTCTCCCAAAACTGGGTTCATTTTCAGCATAATTAGCTCCTTTCCTCCGAAACTTGGTCCATTTTACCCAAAATCCTTTTTCTCCCCCAAAAACTGGGTGCATTTTCACACAAATCAGGTTTTGCCCTCCAAACTGATTTCATTTTACCAAAATCTTCAATTTCCACTCCACGCTGGGCTCATTTTCCCCAAAAAAGTGTTTTTTTCCACCAAAATTGGGTTCATTTCCCTACAAATTGGGCTTTCCCCACCAAACTGTGTTCATTTTCCCCAAAACCCGGATTTTTAACCAATTACTGGCTTTATTTCCCAAAAATCTTTTTTTCCCCCAAACTGTGTACATTTTCATCAAAAACGGGTTTTTGCCCCCAAACTGGATTCATTTTCCCCATAATCAGCTTCTTTCCTCCCAAACTGGGTCCATTTTCCCCAAAATCCCTTTTCCCTCCCAAAACTGGGTGCATTTTCACACAAATCAGGTTTTCCCCAACAAACTTGGTTCGTTTTCCCGAAAATGTGGTATTTCATCTCCACTCGGGGTTCATTTTCCCCAAAATCAAGTTTTATTCCTCCCAAACTGGGTTTATTTTCCCCAAAATCTATTTTTCCTCAAAAAACTGGGTGCATTTTTACACAAATCAAATTTTCCCGTCCAAACAGTGTTCATTTTCCCCAAAATCTGGGTTTATTTCCCAATTTCTTGGTTCATTTCCACAAAATCGGATTTTTTCCTCCCAAACTGGGTTCATTTTCCCCAAAGTCGGGTTTTTGCCAGCAAAACTCGGTTCATTTCCCTACAAGTTGCATTCCCCCCCCCCCCCCAAACAGTGTTCATTTTCCCCAAAATTTGTTTTTTTTTAACTCAGTTACTGGGTTCATTTTCCCCAAAATAATTATTTTCCCCAAAACTGGGTCATTTTTCCTTAAAAACAGTTTTTTCTGCCAAAACTGGGTTAATTTTCTGCATAATCAGCTTTTTTCCTCCAAAACTATGTTCATTTTCCACAAAATCCTTATTTCCCCCCCAAACTGGGTTCTTTTTCACACAAATCAGGTTTTCCCCTCGAAACAGTGTTCATTTTCCCCAAATTCTTCTATATCCACGCCACACTTGGTTCATTTTCCCCAAAATCCTTTTTTCCCCCCAAAACTGGCTGTATTTCCACACAAATCAGGATTTCCCCTCCAAACTGATTTCATTTTCCCCAAAATCTCCTATTTCCACTCCACAATGGGCTCATTTTCCCCAAAATCAATCTTTTCCCCCAAAAGTCGGGTTCATTTTCCCCAAAATATGTTTTTTCCACCAAAACTGGGTTTATTTCCCTACATATTGGGGTTTCCCCACCAAATTGTGTTCATTTTCCCCAAAATCTGGATTTTTACCCCAATTACTGGCTTTAATTCCTCAAATTATTTTTTCCCTCAGAACTAGTTTCATTTTCACCAAAAACGGGTTTTCCCCCCCAAACTGTGTTCATTTTCCCCAAAATCTTCTATTTCGACTCCACACTGTGTTCATTTTCCCCAAAATCAGATTTTTTTCCCCATTACTGGGTTCATTTTCCACAAAATCATTTTTTTCCCCAAAACTGGGTTAATTTTCCCAAAAAATATGTTTTTTCCTCCAAAACTGGGTTTATTTCCCTCCATATTGGGTTTTCCCCACCAAACTGGGTCCATTTTCCCCCAAATTAGTGGTTTTTACCCAATTACTGGGTTCATTTCCCCAAAAATCTTTTTTCCCCCGAAACGGGGTTCATTTTCCGCATAATCAGATTTTTCTCCAAAATTGGGTTCATTTTCCACAAAATCCTTATTTCCCCCCAATACTGAGTACATTTTCACACAAATCAGGTTGTCCCCTCCAAACTGATTTATTTTTCCTCAAAATCTTCCATTTCCAATCCCCACTGGTTTCATTTTCCCCAAAATCAGATTTTTTTCCCCATTACTGGGTTCATTTTCTCAAAAATCTTTTTTTTCCCCAAAAACTGGGTTCATTTTCCCCAATATATGTTTTTTCCAGCAAAACTGGGTTTATTTCTCTACAAATTAGGTTTTCCCCACCAAACTGTGTTCATTTTCCCCAAAATCCGGGTGTTTTTACCCAATTACTGGGTTCATTTTCCCCAAAATATTTTTTTCCCCCAAAACTGGTTTCATTTTCCTTGAAAACGGGGTTTTCCGCAAAACTGGGTTCATTTTCCGCCTAATCAGTTTTTTGTCCTCCACTCTGGGTTCATTTTCCCCAAAATTCAGTTTTTTTACCCGATTATTGGGTTCATTTTCCCCAAATTCATTTTTTCACTTAAACTGGGTTCATTTTCCTTAAAAATGGGTTTTTCCCCCAAACCCGGGTTCATTTTCCTCATAAATAGCTTTTATCCTCTGAAACTATGTTCATTTTCCACAAAATCCTTATTTCCCCCCCAAAACTCGGTTCATTTTCACACAAATCATGTTTTCCCCTCCAAACAGAGTTCATTTTCCACAAAATCTTCTATTTCCTCTCCACACTGGGTTCATTTTCCCCCAAATCAGTCTTTTTTCCCCAAAAAACTGGGTTCATTTTCCCCAAAATCATTTTTCCCCCAAAACTGGGTTAATTTTCCCCAAAATATGTTTTTTTCCACCAAAATTGAGTTTATTTCCCTACAAATTAGGTTTTCCCCACCAAACAGTGTTCATTTTCCCCAAAATCCGGGTTTTTTACCCAATTCCTGGCTTTATTTCCACAAAATCTTTTTTTTTACCCCCAAACTGGGTTCATTTTCCCCAAAATCAGCTTCTGTCCTCCAAAACTGGGTTCATTTTCCCCAAATTCCTTTTTTCCCCAAAAAAATGGGTGCATTTTAACACAAATCAAATTTTCCCCTCCAAACAGTGTTCATTTTTCACAGAATCCGGTTTTATTTTCCAATTACTGGATGCATTTCCACAAAATATTTTTTTTTTCCCAAACCTGGGTTCATTTTCACCAAAATCCGTTTTTTTCCACCAAAACTGGGTGCATTTCCATACAAATTGGGTTTTCCCCCCCAAACTGTGTTCATTGTCCCCAAAGTCTTCTATTTCGACTCCACACTGGGTTCATTTTCCCGAAAAACAGGTTTTTTTACACATTACTGGGTTCATTTTCCCCAAAATCATATTTTTCCCCCAAAATTGGGTTCATTTTCCCCAAAATATGTTTTTTCCACAAAAAATGGGTTCATTCCCCTACAAATTGGGTTATCCCCACCAAACTGTGTTCATTTTCCCCAAAATCCGTTTTTTTTACCCAATTACTGGGTTCATTTCCCCCAAAATCATTTTTTCCCCCCAAACTGGGTTCATTTTCCGCATAATCAGATTTTTTCCTCCAAAACTACGTTCATTTTCCACAAAATCGTCTTTTTCCCCCCAAAACTGAGTGCATTTTCACACAAATCAGGTTTCCCCTCCAAACTGATTTCATTTTCCCCAAAATCTTCTATTTCCACTCCACACTGGGTTCATTTCCCCCAAAATAGGTTTTTTTCCTCAGAAACTGGGTTCATTTCCCCAAGGTCAGGTTTTTCTTCCCAAACTCGGTTCATTTCCCTACAAGTTGATTCCACCCACCCCCCACCCCCCCCCCCAAACTGTGTTCATTTTCCCTAAAATTCGGGGGTTTTTTTTATCCAATTACTGGCTTCATTTTCCACAAAATCATTTTTTCCCCAAAACTGGGTTCATTTTCCTTAAAAACGGGTTTTTTTCCGCCAAAGCTGGGTTCATTTTTCACATAATCAGTTTTTTTTCCTCCTAAACTAAGTTCATTTTCCACAAAATCCTTATTTCCCCCCAAAACTGGGATCATTTTCACACAAATCAGGTTTTCCCCTCAACACAGTGTTCATTTTCCCCAAAATAATTTTTTCCACAAAACTGGGTTCATTTTCCTTAAAAAGGGTTTTTCCCCCCCCAAACTGTTCATTTTCATTAAAAACGGGGTTTTCCCCCAAACTGGGTTCATTTTCATTAAAATCGGGTTTTCTCCCAAAACTGGGTTCATTTTCAGCATAATCAGCTCGTTTCCTCCGAAACTGGGTCCATTTTCAACAAAATCCTTTTTCTCCCCCAAAAACTGGGTACATTTTCACACAAATCAGGTTTTGCCCTCCAAACTGATTTCATTTTACCAAAATCTTCAATTTCCACTCCACACTGGGCTCATTTTCCCCAAAAAAGTGTTTTTTTCCACCAAAATTGGGTTCATTTCCCTACAAATTGGGCTTTCCCCACCAAACTGTGTTCATTTTCCCCCAAAACCCGGATTTTTAACCAATTACTGGCTTTATTTCCCAAAAATCTTTTTTCCCCCAAACTGTGTACATTTTCATCAAAAACGGGTTTTTGCCCCCAAACTGGATTCATTTTCCCCATAATCAGCTTCTTTCCTCCCAAACTGGGTCCATTTTCCCCAAAATCCCTTTTCCCTCCCAAAACTGGGTGCATTTTCACACAAATCAGGTTTTCCCCAACAAACTTGGTTCGTTTTCCCGAAAATGTGGTATTTCATCTCCACTCGGGGTTCATTTTCCCCAAAATCAAGTTTTTATTCCTCCCAAACTGGGTTTATTTTCCCCAAAATCTATTTTTCCTCAAAAAACTGGGTGCATTTTTACACAAATCAAATTTTCCCGTCCAAACAGTGTTCATTTTCCCCAAAATCTGGGTTTATTTCCCAATTTCTTGGTTCATTTCCACAAAATCGGATTTTTTCCTCCCAAACTGGGTTCATTTTCCCCAAAGTCGGGTTTTTGCCAGCAAAACTCGGTTCATTTCCCTACAAGTTGCATTCCCCCCCCCCAAACAGTGTTCATTTTCCCCAAAATTTGTTTTTTTTTAACTCAGTTACTGGGTTCATTTTCCCCAAAATAATTATTTTCCCCAAAACTGGGTCATTTTTCCTTAAAAACAGTTTTTTTCTGCCAAAACTGGGTTAATTTTCCGCATAATCAGCTTTTTTCCTCCAAAACTATGTTCATTTTCCACAAAATCCTCATTTCC
>JAUMJJ010001042.1:0-47556 GCA_033556795.1 Tapera naevia | reverse complement strand
CACCCCCATTGACCCTTGGTGGGACCCCAACCCCACCCCCACCCCCACTGACCCCTGGTGGGACCCCAACCCACCCCCACCCCCACTGACCCTTGGTGGGACCCCACCCCCACCCCCATTGACCCTGGTGGGACCCCAACCCCACCCCCACCCCCACTGACCCTTGGTGGGACCCCAACCCCACCCCCACTGACCCTTGGTGGGACCCCCACCCCCATCCCACCCCCACTGACCCCTGGTGGGACCCCAACCCCACCTCCACCCCCATTGACCCCTGGTGGGACCCCAACCCCAACCCCACCCCCATTGACCCCTGGTGGGACCCCACCCCCACCCCCACTGACCCCTGGTGGGACTCCACCCCCACCTCCACCCCCATTGACCCCTGGTGGGACCCCAACCCCACCCCCATTGACCCCTGGTGGGACCCCAACCCCACCCCCACACCCACTGACCCTTGGTGGGACCCCAACCCCACCCCCACTGACCCCTGTGGGACCCCAACCCCAACCCCACCCCCATTGACCCCTGGTGGGACCCCAACCCCACCTCCACTGACCCTTGGTGGGACCCCACCCCCACCCCCACTGACCCTTGGTGGGACCCCACCCCCACCCCCACCCCCATTGACCCCTGGTGGGACCCCCAACCCCACTCCCACCACCCCCAGAAGTTCTCAACCTCCAGCACCAACCCCACCCAGAAGCCTCCGAGCACCCAATCCCCACCTCTACCACCTCCTCCCCACGGGGTGGGACCCAGATGTCCCCAGCCTGGCCCCCCACCCCCCCCCACCCCAAGATGGACCTCCTGAGGGTGGCCCCACAGGCATGGAGTGGATCCCGACGGAGGCCCGGGCCGTGGTGGGCACCATCAACGGTTACTGCTACACCCTGGGGCAGTTCGTGCTGGCGGCCGTGGCCTTCAGCGTCCCCCACTGGCGTTGGCTCCAGCTCGTCGTCTCCATCCCCTTCTTCTTCTTCTTCCTCTACTCCTGGTACGGAGGAGCCACCAACCTCCTCTCTTGTTGAGGTGTTGAGGTTCCTCGAGGGTGGGGGTGGTGATGGGACCTCAATGGGTTGGGTTCCTCAAGGGTTCCTCAAGGGTGGAGGTGATGGGACCTCAGCTGGTTGGGTTCCTCAAGGGTGGTTGTGATGGGACCTCAACTGGTTGGGTTCCTCAAGGGTGGTGATGATGGGACCTCAACGGGTTGGGTTCCTCAAGGCTTCCTCAAGGGTGGTTGTGATGGGACCTCAATGGGTTGGGTTCCTCAAGGGTTCCTCAAGGGTGGAGGTGATGGCACCTCAACAGGTTGTGTTTCTCAAGGGTGATGACAATGATGGGACCTCAATGAGTTGGGTTTCTGGGTTCCTCAAGGGTTGTGATGATGATGGGACATCAGAGGTTTGGGTTCCTCAAGGGTGGTGGTGATGGAACCTCAATGGGTTGGGTTCCTCAAGGGTGATGACGATGATGGGACCTCAATGGGTTGGTTTTCTGGGTTCCTCAAGGGTTGTGATGATGAAGGGTGGTGATGATTTGAACCTCAGTGGGTTGGGTTTCTCAAGGGTGGTGGTGATGGGACCTCAACTGGTTGGGTTCCTCAAGGGTGGAGGTGATGGGACCTCAACGGGTTGGGTTCCTCAAGGGTGATGACGATGATGGGACCTCAATGGGTTGGTTTTCTGGGTTCCTCAAGGGTTGTGATGATGAAGGGTGGTGATGATTTGAACCTCAGTGGGTTGGGTTCCTCAAGGGTGGAGGTGATGGGACCTCAACTGGTTGGGTTCCTCAAGGGTGGTGATGATGGGACCTCAATGGGTTGGGTCCTCAAGGGTTCCTCAAGGGTGGTGGTGATGGCACCTCAACGGGTTGGGTTCCTCAAGGGTTCCTCAAGGGTAGAGGTGATGGGACCTCAATGGGTTGAGTTCCTCAAGGGTTCCTCAAGGGTGGTTGTGATGGGACCTCAACTGGTTGGGTTCCTCAAGGGTGGAGGTGATGGGACCTCAACTGGTTGGGTTCCTCAAGGGTTCCTCAAGGGTGATGACAATGATGGGACCTCAATGAGTTGGTTTTCTGGGTTCCTCAAGGGTTGTGATGATGCTGGGACTTAAAAGTTTTGGGTTCCTCAAGGGTGGTGGTGATGCTGGGACCTCAGTGGGTTGGTTTTCTGGGTTCCTCAAGGGTTGTGATGATGAAGGGTGGTGATGATTTGAACCTCAGTGGGTTGGGTTTCTCAAGGGTGGTGGTGATGGGACCTCAACTGGTTGGGTTCCTCAAGGGTTCCTCAAGGGTGGAGGTGATGGCACCTCAGCGGGTTGGGTTTCTCAAGGGTGATGACAATGATGGGACCTCAATGGGTTGGTTTTCTGGGTTCCTCAAGGGTTGTGATGATGAAGGGTGGTGATGATTTGAACCTCAGTGGGTTGGGTTCCTCAAGGGTGGTGGTGATGGGACCTCAACTGGTTGGGTTCTTCAAGGATCCCTCAAGGGTGATGATGATGCTGGGACCTCAACGGGTTGGGTTCCTCAAGGGTGGTGATGATGGGACCTCAAAGGGTTTGGGTTTCCGGGTTCCTCAGGGGTGGTGATGGAACACGGGGACCTCGGTGGGTGGTGGGTGGTGCTGGGGGGGGGGGGAATGGGGGTGCAGCTGGCCCAGGACCCCCCTTGTCCCCGAGGTTCTTCGTGGAGTCGGCGCGGTGGCAGATGGCGGTGGGGCGGCCGGACCTGGCGCTGCGGGGGCTCCGCAAAGTCGCCCGGGTCAACGGGAGGAGGGAGGAGGGGGAGAAACTCAGCGAGGAGGTGACGGGGGGGGGGGGGGGGGGTGTCCAGGGGGGGCCACCTGGAGACCCCTTGGATCCCTCTGATCCCCCCACCCCCCACCCCCCCCTTCCCCAAGATCCTTCGGACCCCACCCAGGACCCTCCAAGCCCCTCCGGGACACCTGGGTCCTTCCCAGATCCCACCCAGAACCCTCCAGAACGCCCCCCCCCCCCCGTACCCCCCACCCCCGCCCCCCCCCCGCCCCCCTGGCCCCGCCCCTTGGTCCCGCCCCCTGGCCCCGCCCCTGACCCCCCCTTGACCCCCCCCTTGACCCCCCCCTTGACCCCCCTTGACCCCCCCTTGACCCCCCCCTTGACCCCCCCCTGACCCCCCCTTGACCCCTCCTCGTTCCCCCCTGACCCATCTCTGCCCCCCTCCTCCCCCCTGGCCCTTCCTTGACCCCCTTGACCCCCCCCCAGCTCCCCCCCACACCCCCCCCCCGTCCCCCCTGGCCCCGCCCATAACCCCTCTGATCCCCCCTTGACCCCCCCTTTGACCCCCCCCCGTCCCCCCCCCCGCCCATCCCCCGCTCCCCCAGCCCCACCCCTGACCCCTTGACCCCCCTTGACCCCCCCTTGACCCCCCCTCGTTCCCCCTGACCCCATCTCTGACCCCCCCTCTCTCCCCTGGCCCCTCCCCTGACCCCCTTGACCCCCCCCCATCTCCCCCCCCCACCCCCCCCCGGTCCCCCCAGGCCCCGCCCATAACCCCCTGATCCCACTTTGACCCCCCCCTTGACCCCTCCCTTGACCCCCCCTTGACCCCCCCTTGTTCCCCCTGACCTCATCTCTGACCCCCCTCTCCCCCTGGCCCCACCCCTGACCCCCTTGACCCCCCCCTTGACCCCCCCCTTGACCCCCCCCCGGTCCCCCCTGGCCCCGCCCATAACCCCCCTGATCCCCCTTGACCCCCCTTTGACCCCCCTGTCCCCCCCGCCCCCTGTCCCCTCCCCTGACCCCCCTTGACCCCCCCCTGACCCCCCTTGACCCCCCTTGACCCCCCTTGACCCCTCCTCGTTCCCCCCTGACCCCATCTCTGACCCCCCCTCCCCCCAGCCCCGCCCCCTGACCCCGCCCCTGAACCCCCCTGAACCCCCATTCCCCCCCCCGGCCCCGCCCCCCTGGCCCCTCCTCTGACCCCCCCTTCACCCCCCCTTCACCCCCCCCTTAACCCCCCCCATCCCCCCATCGCCCCCCCTCCTCTGACCCCGCCCCGCCCCCACCCCTGACCCCCTTCACCCCCTTGACCCCCCCCATTACCCTCCCCCGTTCCCCCGGCCCGCCCCCACCCCTGACCCCGCCCCTTGACCCCTTGACCCCCTCCTTGACCCCCCTGTTCCCCCTGCACCCCCCCGTTCCCCTCCTGACCCCTCCCCTGATGCCCTTGACCCCCCCTTGACCCCCCTCCTGACCCCCCCTTGACCCCCCCTTGACCTCCCCCTTGACCCCCCCTTGACCCCCCTCTTGACCCCCACCCCCCATTCTCCCCCCCATCCCCGCCCCCGCCCCTGACCCCTTGACCCCCCTTGACCCCCCTTGACCCCCCCTTGACCCCCCCCTGACCCCTCCCCTCCTCAGGCTGTTCCCTCCTCCTGACCCCTCCCCTCCTCAGGCTGTTCCCTCCCCCTGACCCCTCCCCTCCTCAGGCTGTTCCCTCCCCTGACCCCTCCCCTCCGCAGGCTGTTCCCTCCCCCTGACCCCTCCCCTCCTCAGGCTGTTCCCTCCTCCTGACCCCTCCCCTCCTCAGGCTGTTCCTCCCCTGACCCCTCCCCTCCTCAGGCTGTTCCCTCCCCTGACCCCTCCCCTCCTCAGGCTGTTCCCTCCCCCCTCCCCCTGACCCCTCCCCTCCTCAGGCTGTTCCCTCCCCCTGACCCCTCCCCTCCTCAGGCTGTTCCCTCCCCCGACCCCTCCCCTCCTCAGGCTGTTCCCTCCCTGACCCCTCCCCTCCGCAAGCTGTTCCCTCCCCTGACCTCTCCCCTCCTCAGGCTGTTCCCTCCTCCTGACCCCTCCCCTCCTCAGGCTGTTCCCTCCCCCTGACCCCTCCCCTCCTCAGGCTGTTCCCTCCCCCTGACCCCTCCCTCCTCAGGCTGTTCCCTCCTCCTGACCCCTCCCCTCCTCAGGCTGTTCCCTCCTCCTGACCCCTCCCCTCCTCAGGCTGTTCCCTCCCCCTGACCTCTCCCCTCCTCAGGCTGTTCCCTCCCCCCTCCCCCTGACCCCTCCCCTCCTCAGGCTGTTCCCTCCCCCTGACCTCTCCCCTCCTCAGGCTGTTCCCTCCCCCCTCCCCCTGACCCCCTCCCCTCCTCAGGCTGTTCCCTCCTCCTGACCCCTCCCCTCCTCAGGCTGTTCCCTCCCCCTGACCCCTCCCCTCCTCAGGCTGTTCCCTCCTCCTGACCCCTCCCCTCCTCAGGCTGTTCCCTCCTCCTGACCCCTCCCCTCCTCAGGCTGTTCCCTCCCCCTCCCCTGACCCCTCCCCTCCTCAGGCTGTTCCCTCCTCCTGACCCCTCCCCTCCTCAGGCTGTTCCCTCCCCCTGACCCCTCCCCTCCTCAGGCTGTTCCCTCCCCTGACCCCTCCCCTCCTCAGGCTGTTCCCTCCCCTGACCCCTCCCCTCCTCAGGCTGTTCCCTCCCCTGACCCTCCCCTCCTCAGGCTGTTCCCTCCCCCTGACCCCTCCCCTCCTCAGGCTGTTCCCTCCTCTGACCCCTCCCCTCCTCAGGCTGTTCCCTCCTCCTGACCCCTCCCCTCCGCAGGCTGTTCCCTCCCCTGACCCCTCCCCTCCTCAGGCTGTTCCCTCCTCCTGACCCCTCCCCTCCTCAGGCTGTTCCCTCCTCCTGACCCCTCCCCTCCTCAGGCTGTTCCCTCCTCCTGACCCCTCCCCTCCGCAGGCTGTTCCCTCCCCTGACCCCTCCCCTCCTCAGGCTGTTCCTCCCCCTGACCCCTCCCCTCCTCAGGCTGTTCCCTCCCCCCTCCCCCTGACCCCTCCCCTCCGCAGGCTGTTCCCTCCCCTGACCCCTCCCCTCCTCAGGCTGTTCCCTCCTCTGACCCCTCCCCTCCTCAGGCTGTTCCCTCCTCCTGACCCCTCCCCTCCTCAGGCTGTTCCCTCCCTGACCCCTCCCCTCCTCAGGCTGTTCCCTCCTCTGACCCCTCCCCTCCTCAGGCTGTTCCCTCCCCCCTCCCCCTGACCCCTCCCCTCCTCAGGCTGTTCCCTCCCCCCTCCCCCTGACCCCTCCCCTCCTCAGGCTGTTCCCTCCCCCTGACCCCTCCCCTCCTCAGGCTGTTCCCTCCCCCTGACCCCTCCCCTCCTCAGGCTGTTCCCTCCCCCTGACCCCTCCCCTCCTCAGGCTGTTCCCTCCTCCTGACCCCTCCCCTCCTCAGGCTGTTCCCTCCCCCTGACCCTCCCCTCCTCAGGCTGTTCCCTCCCCTGACCCCTCCCCTCCTCAGGCTGTTCCCTCCCCTGACCCCTCCCCTCCTCAGGCTGTTCCCTCCCTGACCCCTCCCCTCCTCAGGCTGTTCCCTCCCCCCTCCCCCTGACCCCTCCCCTCCTCAGGCTGTTCCCTCCCCCTGACCCCTCCCCTCCTCAGGCTGTTCCCTCCCCTGACCCCTCCCCTCCTCAGGCTGTTCCCTCCCCCTGACCTCTCCCCTCCTCAGGCTGTTCCCTCCCCTGACCCCTCCCCTCCGCAGGCTGTTCCCTCCTCCTGACCCCTCCCCTCCTCAGGCTGTTCCTTCCCCCTGACCCCTCCCCTCCGCAGGCTGTTCCCTCCCCCTGACCCCTCCCCTCCTCAGGCTGTTCCCTCCCCCTGACCCCTCCCCTCCTCAGCTGTTCCCTCCCCCTGACCCCTCCCCTCCTCAGGCTGTTCCCTCCCCTGACCTCTCCCCTCCTCAGGCTGTTCCCTCCTCCTGACCCCTCCCCTCCTCAGGCTGTTCCCTCCTCTGACCCCTCCCCTCCTCAGGCTGTTCCCTCCCCTGACCCCTCCCCTCCTCAGGCTGTTCCCTCCCCTGACCTCTCCCCTCCGCAGGCTGTTCCCTCCTCCTGACCCCTGACCCCTCCCCTCCTCAGGCTGTTCCCTCCCCCCTCCCCTGACCCCTCCCCTCCTCAGGCTGTTCCCTCCCCTGACCCCTCCCCTCCTCAGGCTGTTCCCTCCCCCCTCCCCCTGACCTCTCCCCTCCGCAGGCGCTGGCCGCGCTGTTCCCGCGAGCGCCGCCCCCCCCGGGGGGGGCTCTTCCCGCGCTCCTTCGCTCCGCGGCCGCCAGGAGGGTGGCGGGGGGAGTCTGCGGGGTCTGGTGAGGGGGGAGAAACACCTCTGGGGGCAAAACACCACCCCTGGGGGGGAAAATACCACCCCTGGGGGGGCAAAAACACCCCTGGGGGGCAAAACACCACCCCTGGGGGGTAAAAACATCCCTGGGGGGCAAAACACCACCCCTGGGGGGGAAAATACCACCCCTGGAAGGTAAAAACACCACCCCTGGGGGGGAGAAACACCCCTGGGGGGGCAAAAACATCCCTGGGGGGGCAAAAACACCACCCCTGGGGGGGAAAATACCACCCCTGGGGGGGAAAAACACCCCTGGGGGGTAAAATACCACCCCTGGGGGGCAAAAACACCACCCCTGGGGGGGAAAAAGACCCCTTGGGGGGGCAAAAACACCCGTGGGGGGGGGAAAACACCCCTGGGGAGGGAAAAACACCACCCCTGGGGGGCAGAAACACCCCTGGGGGGCAAAAACACCCCTGGGGGGGGCAAAAACATCCCTGGGGGGCAGAAACACCCCTGGGGGGCAGAAACACCACCCCTGGGGGGGAAAAACACCACCCCTGGGGGGCAGAAACACCCCTGGGGGGTAAAAAGACCCCTGGGGGGTAAAATACCACCCCTGGGGGGCAAAACACCACCCCTGGGGGGGCAGAAACATCCCTGGGGGGGCAAAAACACCACCTCTGGGGGGTAAAAAGACCCCTGGGGGGGGAGAAACACCACCCCTGGGGGGCAAAAACACCCCTGGGGGGGCAAAAACATCCCTGGGGGGGCAAAAACACCCCTGGGGGGCAAAAACACCACCCCTGGGGGGGAAAAACACCACCCCTGGGGGGCAAAAACACCACCCCTGGGGGGGAAAAACACCCCTGGGGGGGCAAAACCACCACCCCTGGGGGGGACAGAAACACTCCTGGGGGGCAAAAACACCCCTGGGGGGGGCAAAACCACCACCCCTGGGGGGGCAAAACACTCCTGGGGGGGGCAAAAACACCCCTGGGGGTGGCAAAACCACCACCCCTGGGGGGGCAAAACAGTCCTGGGGGGGGCACAACCACCCCTGGGGGCCAGAAACACCCCTGGGGGGCAGAAACATCCCTTGGGGGGGACAAAAACACCCCTAAGGGGGGCAAAAACACCCCTGGGGGGGGGAAAAAGAGACATTTGGGGGAAAAAACAGCCCTTAGGGGGACAAAAAACACCACCCCTGGGGAGGAAACAGATCTTGGGGAGGAAAAACAGACCCTGGGGGGGGAAAAACCACCCCTTGGGGGGCAAAAAACAGACCTTGGGAAAAAAACACCCCTGGGGGCGGGGGGGAACCACCACCCCTTGGGGGACAAAACACCCCTTGGGGGGGAAAAAGAGACTTTGGGGGAAAAAAACCATCCCCTTGGGGGGGAAAAAGAGACCTTGGGAGGGGAAAAAACATCCCCTTGGGGAGAAAACACCCCTTGGGGGGACAAAAAACACCCCTTGGGGGGAAACTCCACCCTTTTTGGGGTGTCAAACCCACCCTTTCTGGCTAAAAACTCACCTTTGGGAGCCAAAAGTCCTCTTTGGGAGCCAAATTCCCCCTTTTTGGGGTGAAACCCACTATTTCTGACCAAATAATCACCTTTGGGACCCAAAACTCACCCTTTTTTGGGGTCAAACCCTCCATTTCTGGCCAAATAATCACCTTTGGGAGCCAAACCCCCCCTTTTTGGGGTCAAACCCCTTCTTTCTGGCCAAATAATCACCTTTGGGAGCCAAACCCCCCCCTTTTTGGGGTCAAACCCCTTCTTTCTGGCCAAATAATCACCTTTGGGAGCCAACTCCCCCTTTTTTTGGGGTGAAACCCACTATTTCTGGCCAAATAATCACCTTTGAGACCCAAAACTCACCCTTTTTTGGGGTCAAACCCTCCCTTTCTGGCCAAATAATCACCTTTGGGAGCCAAACCCCCCTTTTTTGGTGTCAAACGCCTTCTTTCTGGCCAAATAATCACCTTTGGGAGCCAAACCCCCTTTTTTGGTGTCAAACCCCTTCTTTCTGGCCAAATAATCACCTTTAGGAGCCAGAACTCCCCCTTTTTGGGGGTCAAACCCTCTCTTTCTGGCCAAATAATCACCTTTGGGAGCCAAACCCCCCTTTTTTGGTGTCAAACCCCTTCTTTCTGGCCAAATAATCACCTTTGGGAGCCAACTCCCCCTTTTTTTGGGGTGAAACCCACTATTTCTGGCCAAATAATCACCTTTGAGACCCAAAACTCACCCTTTTTTGGGGTCAAACCCTCCCTTTCTGGCCAAATAATCACCTTTGGGAGCCAACCCCCCCTTTTTTGGTGTCAAACCCCTTCTTTCTGGCCAAATAATCACCTTTAGGAGCCAGAACTCCCCCTTTTTGGGGGTCAAACCCTCCCTTTCTGGCCAAATAATCACCTTTGGGAGCCAACCCCCCCTTTTTTGGTGTCAAACCCCTTCTTTCTGGCCAAATAATCACCTTTAGGATCCAGAACTCCCCCTTATTTTGGGGGTCAAACCCCTTCTTTCTGGCCAAATAATCACCTTTGGGAGCCAAAAAGTCCCTTTTTGGGGTCAAACCCCTTCTTTCTGGCCAAATAATCACCTTTGGGAACCAAAAAGTCCCTTTTTGGGGTCAAACCCCTTCTTTCTGGCCAAATAATCACCTTTGAGACCCAAAACTCACCCTTTTTTTGGGGTGAAACCCTCTCTTTCTGGCCAAATAATCACCTTTGGGAGCCAACCCCCCTTTTTTTGGGTGAAACCCACTCTTTCTGACCAAATAATCACCTTTGGGAGCCAACCCCCCCCTTTTTTGGGGTCAAACCCCTTCTTTCTGGCCAAATAATCACCTTTGGGAGCCAAAAAGTCCCTTTTTGGGGTCAAACCCCTTCTTTCTGGCCAAATAATCACCTTGGGGAGCCAAAAAGTCCCTTTTGAGATCCCGCCCCCCCTTTTTTTGGGGGGTTACCCCCCCGTTTCTGGCCGAGGAGGGTCTGTGCTGACTCGTGGTGTTCGGGGCAGGTTCTCCACCAGCTTTGCCTACTACGGGCTGGCCATGGACCTGCAGGGCTTCGGGGTGGACATCTACCTGAGCCAGCTCATCTTCGGCGCCGTGGACATCCCGGCCAAGCTGGCCTCGGTTCTGGTCATCACCTGCGTGGGGCGGCGCGCGGCGCAGGGCGGCGCCTTGGGCCTCGCCGGGCTCTGCATCCTGGCCAACATGGCCGTGCCCACCGGTGGGCACCAAGGGACGGGGTGGGCATGGAGAGGGGTGGGGAACGATGGGGTGGGTGGGGGGATGAGGGGCAGTGGGGTGGGGAATGTGGGGATGGGGATGTTGGGGTGGGGGACGTGGGGGTGGAGGGCAATGGGGTGGAGGATGTGGGGATGGAGGATGTGGGGGTGGAGGATGTGGGGATGGAGGACAATGGGGATGGAGGATGTGGGGATGGAGGATGTGGGGGTGGAGGATGTGGGGATGGAGGACAATGGGGATGGAGGATGTGGGGATGGAGGACAATGGGGATGGAGGATGTGGGGATGGAGGATGTGGGGATGGAGGATGTGGGGATGGAGGACAATGGGGGTGGAGGATGTGGGGATGGAGAACAATGGGGATGGAGGATATGAGGATGGAGGATGTGGGGATGGAGGATGTGGGGATGGAGGATGTGGGGATGGAGGATGTGGGGATGGAGGATATGAGGATGGAGGATGTGGGGATGGAGGACAATGGGGGTGGAGAACATTGGGATGGAGAACATGAGGATGGAGGACGTGGGGATGGAGGACAATGGGGGTGGAGAATATGAGGATGGAGGATGTGGGGATGGAGGACAATGGGGATGGAGGACAATGGGGGTGGAGAACATTGGGATGGAGAACATGAGGATGGAGGATGTGGGGATGGAGAACAATGGGGATGGAGGATGTGGGGATGGAGAATATGAGGATGGAGGATGTGGGGATGGAGGATGTGGGGATGGAGGATGTGGGGATGGAGGACAATGGGGGTGGAGAACATTGGGATGGAGAACATGAGGATGGAGGACGTGGGGTGGAGGATGTGGGGATGGAGGATGTGGGGATGGAGGACAATGGGGGTGGAGAACATTGGGATGGAGAACATGAGGATGGAGGACGTGGGGATGGAGGATGTGGGGGTGGAGAATATGAAGATGGAGGATGTGGGGATGGAGGACAATGGGGATGGAGGACAATGGGGGTGGAGAACATTGGGATGGAGAACATGAGGATGGAGGACGTGGGGTGGAGGACATGAGGATGGAGGACGTGGGGATGGAGGACGTGGGGATGGAGGATGTGGGGATGGAGGACAGTGGGGTGGAGGACAATGGGGTGGAGAGCAATGGGGATGGAGAACAGGGGGGTGGAGAACATTGGAATGGAGGACATGAGGATGGAGGACGTGGGGATGGAGGACAATGGGGATGGAAGATGTGGGGATGGAGGATGTGGGGATGAAGGACATGAGGATGGAGGACAATGGGGATGGAGGACATGGGGATGGAGGACAATGGGGATGGAAGATGTGGGGATGGAAGATGTGGGGATGGAGGACAATGGGGGTGGAGAACGTGGGGGTGGACAGGATAATGCAGTGGGGAACGTGGGATGGAGAACAAGGGGATGGAGGGATGAGGGACAATGGGGTGGGAATGTGGGGTAGAGGATGTGGGGATGGGGAACATTGGGATGGAGGACATTGGGGTGGAGGACGATGGGATGGAGGGTGAAGAACATTGGGATGGAGGGATGGGGGACAATGGGATGGAGAACTTTGGGATGGAGGAGATGGAGTGGAGAAAAATGGGATGAAGGACATTGGGATGGAGAACATTGGGATGGAGGACATTGGGATAGAGAAGAATGGGATGAGGGACAATGGGATGGAGAACTTTGGGATGGAGGACGTTGGGATGGAGGGATGGGGGACAATGGGATGGGGAACAAAGGGATGGAGGACATTGGGCTGGAGGGCTCTGGTGGTGCTGGAGGAGCCGGTGGGAGGTGCCAGAGGTCCCCCCTGATCCCCCAGAGCTGCAGCCCCTGCGCATGGCCTTGGCCGTCCTCGGCAAGGGCGCTCTGGCCGCCTCCTTCAACTGCGCCTACATCTTCACCGGGGAGCTCTTCCCCACCGTCATCAGGTGGGTGGTGGCCACACCCCCCCCCCCCCACCTGGGGCCTCCTCCACCCACCGGCCCGACCGCTCGGCCGGCCGTGGGGCGTCATTCTGTCCGTCCGTCCATCAACGTCTCCATCCATCTCCAACCACCAACTCCTGGCATCCATCAACTCTTCCATTCGGCCATCATCCATTGACCCATCCATCCACACATTGATCCATCCATTGACCCATCCATTGATCCATCCATTGACCCATCCATCCACCCATTGACCCATCCATTGACCCATCCATCCAACCATTGACCCATCCATCCAACCATTGACCCATCCATTGATCCATCCATTGACCCATCCATTGATCCATCCATCCAACCATTGACCCATCCATCCACCCATTGATCCACCCATCCATCCAACCATTGACCCATCCATCCACCCACCCACCCTTCAACATCTCCATCCACCCAACCACCATTAACCCCTTCTACCCCTCAACCCTTCCATCCATCCATCCATCCATCCATCCATCCATCCATCCATCCCATCCACCCAATCACCTCTCCCTCCACCCATCAGCGTCTCCACCCCTCCACCCCCCCCATTAACCCCTTCCACCCCTCGCCGGTGGCTGCAGGCAGACGGGGATGGGCCTGGGGGGCACCATGGCTCGGGTGGGCAGCATGGTGGCCCCCCTGGTCCGCATCGCGGCCGAGGTGTCGCCGGCGCTGCCGCTCCTCATCTACGGCGCCGCCCCCATCGCCTCGGCCATCGCCACCTGCTTCCTCCCGGAGACCCGGAACCTTCCCCTGCCCGAGACCATCCAGGACCTCGAGAGAAGGTGAGGAGCTCCCTCTGCCCCCCCGGGGGACCCCCCCCGAGGGACCTCCCCCCCCCACCCCTGGGTCCTTCCTGAGCCCCTCGTGGTGGGCACCAAGGGCGGGGCTGGAGGGCAACGGGGGCACCTGAGGGCCTGGAGGTGCCCACAAGGGTTTTGGGGTGGAAAGGGGCAACTTCAGGGAGGTGAAGACCAAGAGTTTCCAGGCAAGAAGGGCCGAAGGTTTTGGGGCAAAAGAGAAGGGTTTTGGGGATGAGAAGGGACGAAAGGTTTTGGGGTGAAGAGGACCAAAGGTTTTGGGAGGTGAAGACCAGTGGGTTTGGGGCAAGAGATGAAGGTTTTGGGGCAAGAGATGAAGGTTTTGGGCAAGAGACAAAAGTTTTGGGACAAGAGACAAAGGTTTTGGGAAAATAGATGAAGGTTTTGGGGCAAGAGACAGGTTTTGGGACAGGAGATGAAGGTTTTGGGACAAGAAGGGACGAAGGTTTTGGGGTAGCGAAGACCAAGGGTTCTGGGGCAAGAGATGAAGGTTTTGGGGCAAGAGATGAAGGTTTTGGGCAAGAGACAGGTTTTGGGACAATAGGTCAAGGTTTTGGGGCAAGAGATGAAAGTTTTGGGACAAGAGGCAAAGGTTTTGGGACAGGAGATGAAGGTTTTAGGGCAAGAGGTAAAGGTTTTGGGACAATAGATGAAGGTTTTGGGGCAAGAGATGAAGGTTTTGGGGCAAGAGATGAAGGTTTTGGGACAGGAGATGAAGGTTTTGGGGCAAGAGATGAAGGTTTTGGGGTAGTGAAGACCAAAGGTTTTGGAGTAGTGAAGCCCAAAGGTTTTGGGGCAAGAAACAAAGGTTTTGGGGTCTCTCTGCCCCTGGGGCGGCCGCAGGATGGGTTACCTCAAGGACGAGGAGGTCACCATCCCCTTGGAGACCACCAAGGCCAAGGACGGCGTCTGAGGGTGGAAGAGGACGGGAATCGGGGCCATCGGGGAGGGGGCGACCCCCCCCCCCCCCCCCCCCAATCAATATTTATTGAATCCCAATAAAAAGTCAACATCGTTGGTTTTTGACATCAAACGGTGCCCGAGGGGGACCCAGGGGGGGTCCCCAAAACCCACCCGGGGGGACCCAGGGCTCCAGGACCCCCCCCGTAACGAGGATTAATTAGCCCAGAAATTAATCAGGTGCCCGTTGGTGGCTCTGGAGCCCCGGCCTTTGCCCCAATTCCGGGGGATTTAGCACCAAATAAAGCTGCAAAGAGTTTAATTCTGAGGTCAAAGCGGGGCCGGCGGGTGGGAAAAGGCCCAAAATGGGGTTTATTCACCCCAAAAAACAGGGTAGAAAAACCTCAGCCTCAACCCTCAGAGAAGCCTTGAAATTGAGTTTATTCACCCCAAAACAGAGAGTAGAAAACACTCAATCTGGACCCTCAGAGAAGCCCCAAAAGGGGGTTTATTCACCCCAAAAAGCAGGGTAGAAAAATCACAGCCTCAACCCTCAGGGAAGCCTCAAAATTGAGTTTATTCACCCCAAAACAGAGGGCAGAAAACCCTCAATCTCGGCCCTCAGAGAAGCCCCAAAAGGGGGTTTATTCACCCCAAAAAGAGGGCAGAAAACCCTCAATCTGAACCCTCAGAGAAGCCCCAAAAGGGGGTTTATTCACCCCAAAAAGCAGGGTAGAAAAATCTCAGCCTCAACCCTCAGGAAAGCCTCAAAATTGAGTTTATTCACCCCAAAACCAGAGTAGAAAATCCTCAATCTCGACCCTGAGAAGCCCCAAAATGAGGCTTATTCACCCCAAAAACCAGGGTAGAAAAATCTCAGCCTCAACCCTCAGGGAAGCCTCAAAATTGAGTTTATTCACCCCAAAACAGAGGGCAGAAAACCCTCAATCTCAACCCTCAGAGAAGCCCCAAAAGGAGTTTTATTCACCCCAAAAAGAGGGCAGAAAACCCTCAATGTTGGCCCTCAGAGAAGCCCCAAAAGGGGGTTTATTCACCCCAAAAAACAGGGTAGAAAAATCTCAGCCTCAACCCTCAGGAAAGCCTCAAAATTGTGTTTATTCACCCCAAAAAAGAGGGCAGAAAACCCTCAATCTGAACCCTCAGAGAAGCCCCAAAAGGGGGTTTATTCACCCCAAAAAGAGGGCAGAAAACCCTCAATCTCAACCCTCAGAGAAGCCCCAAAATGAGGTTTATTCACCCCAAAGAGAGCAGAAAACCCTCAATCTGGGCCTTAAGAGAAGCCCCAGAAGGGGGTTTATTCACCCCAAAACAGAGGGCAGCACAACCTCAACCGCAGCCCTCAGAGAAGTCCCATCCAGACACCAATATTGCTCTTTTTCACCCCAAAACCAGCCCCCCCCCCCCTCATTGCCCCCCCCCCCAATCATTTCCACCCGGTTGCCTTTTTATCCATTTTTATTATGAAAAAAAAGCCGTTTTGGTGTATTTTTTCCTGGATAAGACACAACCGTGAAGCTTCTGCCGAGGGGAATTTGGGGTAAAACCCACCCGTTTTGGGACATTTCAGTGTCCCGTCCCCATCAGGGCACGAAAAATGGGAGGGGGGGGGGGGGAAGAGGGGGGAAACCATCCATTTTTAACCAAAACACCTTGATTTCCACCCAAATCGCGCTCGAGGAGGGGGAGGAGAGAAACCACGGGGGTTGGAGCCGCTCGGTCACGCCAATCCTGGGAATTTTATTTGCTGGGGAGGTTTGTTTTGTGGGGGTTTTTTTTTCAAGGATTTGGGTCAATTTGGAGCAGTTTTGGTTCATTTGGGGCTCTTTTTGGGGGTTATTTGAGCGGTTTTGGGGTCGTTTTGCTGCTCGCCGACGCCATTCCCGGGCTGCGCCGTCGCCCTCCCTGTTGGTTCCTCTCTTTCCAGGGGGTGGGAAAGGTTCTGGGAGGTTGAAATTTGGGATTTGGGGGGGGAAGGGGGGGGGAAAGGAGGGGGAGGGGTCGGAGGTAGGTTTTTTTTTAAGTTGATTTTTAGAAAAAACAGGCACATTCAGTCAATGGGATCCTTGGGGGGGGGGGAAGGGGGGAGATTGGGGTGTTCCCGGAGAGCCCCAAAACAAACCCTGTGCGACCGTGAGGGGGGGGGGGGGGGGTTAAGCAAAGGAAACCCCCAAAATTGAGGGGTTTTGGTACTTTTTGGAGGAGAAAAGCCCAAAATTGAGAGGGTTTGCCCCATTTTTCGCCAAGCCGAACGAAAAAAAAACAAATTGAGGGGTTTTGCCCTGTTTTGTGTTGCCTGGAGGCAGCAAAAAACCCAAATTGAGGGGTTTTGCCCCATTTTGTGTTGCCTGGAGGCAGAAAAAAACCCAAATTGAGGGGTTTTGCCCCGTTTTGTGTTGCCTGGAAGCAGAAAAAAACCCAAATTGAGGGGTTTTGCCCCATTTTGTGTTGCCTGGAGGCAGAAAAAAACCCAAATTGAGGGGTTTTGCCCCGTTTTGTGTTGCCTGGAAGCAGAAAAAAAACCAAATTGAGGGGTTTTGCCCCATTTTGTGTTGCCTGGAGGCAGCAAAAAACCCAAATTGAGGGGTTTTGCCCCGTTTTATATCAGCAGAACGGAGAAAACCCCAGACTTCAGAGGGTTTGGTAGGTTTTGTACCAGCTGGACGAAGAAAACCCCAAAACTGAGGGGTTTTGCCCTGTTTTGCACCGGCTGCAGGCAGAAAATACCAAAATTGAGGGGTTTTGCCCTGTTTTACATCAGCTGAATGGAGAAAACCCCAAAATTGAGGGGGTTTGCCCCGTTTCGCACCAGCTGGACGAAGAAAATCCCAAAATTGAGGGGTTTTGCCCCATTTTGCACAAACTGGAGGCAGAAAATACCAAAATTGAGGGGTTTTGCCCTGTTTTACGCCAGCTAGACGGAGAAAACCCCAAAACTGAAGGGTTTTGCCCCATTTTGCACCGGCTGGAGGAAGAAAATACCAAAATTGAGGGGTTTTGCCCCATTTCGTGCCAGCTGGGAGAAGAAAACCCCAAAATGCAGGGGTTTTGCCCCAGAAATGAGGGGGGTGTCTCCCACTTTGCACCAGCTGGGGGAAGAAAACCCCCAAATCGAGGCATTTTGCCCCAAAATTAAGGGGGTTTGCCCCATTTTGTGTCAGCTGGAGGAAAAAAAACCAAAAATCGAGGCATTTTGACCCAAAATTGAGGGGGTTTGCCAGCTGCAAGAAGGAAATCCCCAAACTGAGGGGATTTGCCTCATTTTCTGCCACACAGACAGAAAAAACGCCAAAATTGAGGGATTCCTTCCCAAAACTGAGGGTGTTTGCCCCCAACTTGAGGGATTTTGCCCCAAAATTGAGGGAATTGGCCTCATTTTCTGCCAGGTAGAAGAAAAAATTCCTGAAATTGAGGGGTTTTGCCCCCAAATTGAGGGATTTTTCCATATTTTGTAGCAGCCGGAGGAGGAAACCCCCAAAATCAGGGTGTTTGACCCAAAATCGAGGGGTTTTACCCCAAAATTAAGGGCGCTGGCCTCATTTTTTGCCAGGCAGAGGGATTCTTTCTCAAAATTGAGGGGGTTTGCCCCAAACTTGAGGGATTTTGCCCCAAAATTAAGGGGTTTGGCCTCATTTTCTGCCAGGTAGAAGAAAAAATTCCTGAAATTGATGGATTTTGCCCCCAAATTGAGGGCTTTTGTCCCCAAATTGAGGGCTTTTGTCCCTAAATTGAGGGATTTTGCCTCCAAATTCAGGGCTTTTGCCTGCAAATTGAGGGCTTTTGTCCCCAAATTGAGGGCTTTTGTCCCTAAATTGAGGGATTTTGCCCCCAAATTGAGGGCTTTTGTCCCCAAATTGAGGGCTTTTGTCCCCAAATTGAGGGATTTTGCCCCCAAATTCAGGGCTTTTGCCCCCAAATTGAGGGCTTTTGCCCCCAAATTGAGGGGTTTTGTCCCTAAATTGAGGGGTTTTGTCCCCAAATTGAGGGCTTTTGCCCCCAAATTGAGGGCTTTTGCCCCCAAATTCAGGGCTTTTGCCCCCAAATTGAGGGCTTTTGCCCCCAAATTGAGGGCTTTTGTCCCCAAATTGAGGGGTTTTGCCCGTGAATTGAGGGGTTTTGCCCCCAAATTGAGGGGGTTTGTCCCCAAATTGAGGGGTTTTGCCCCCAAATTGAGGGGTTTTGCCCGCAAATTGAGGGATTTTGTCCCTAAATTGAAGGATTTCGCCCCCAAATTGAGAGATTTTTCCACATTTTGCAGCAGCCAGAGGAGGAAAACCCCAAAATCAAGGTGTTTGACCCAAAATCGAGGAGTTTTGCCCCATTTTGTGCTGCCTCATTGGGGCGGGGGAGGGGTGGGATCAGCCGGGCCGCAGGGATGGAATTCGGAGGCGGAATTGCAGCAGGATACAAGGAACTGGTTAAAATGAGGAGAAACCCAGAAATGAGGACAAAACCGGAAAAAAAATCCCCCCAAAACTCCAAAATTAACGAAAAAAAAAAACCCCAAAACACCCCCGAGGTCGGAATTTTCCCCAAAAAAAAGGGGGGGAAAAAGCGGGATTTTGGGGCAGTCGGGAAAGAAACTCCTGGAGTCAAATGAATAAATGGCTAAAAAACCCCCCAAATCAACCCAAAAATAAGGAAAAAAAGCACAGAAAGGGGTTAAAAAAACCAAAAAAGGGGGAAATGAAGGGAAATGAGTCCCAAAAAGTGGGAATTTGGGGCATTTTGGGGAAAAGCGGGATCAGGAGCTGCTCTGGTTCTGGTAGATCGAGGCCTTCTCCTTCAGCAGGTCCAGGCAGAGGTGGCAGCTCCAGCTCCCTGGAACAGAGGCCTCGTTAGGGGTGCTGTTAATTAGTGCTAATTAGGGGGGGCGGGGCTGGGGGGGGAATGGGAATTACTGAGGGGAGGGGGAATTGGGGGAGGGGGAACGAGGGGAGGGGCCGGGAGGGGATGAGGAAGTAATTAGTGTTGGGGTGAGTAATTGGGGTGATAATTAGTGCTGGGGTGAGTAATTGGGGTGATAATTAGTGCTGGGGTGAGTAATTGGGGTGGTAATTAGTGCTGGGGTGAGTAATTGGGGTGGTAATTAGTGTTGGGGTTAGTAATTGGGGTGATAATTAGTGCTGGGGTTAGTAATTGGGGTGATAATTAGTGTTGGGGATAGTAATTGAGGTGATAATTACTGCTGGGGTGAGTAATTGGGGTGATAATTAGTGCTGGGGTGAGTAATTGGGGTGATAATTAGTGTTGGGTTTAGTAATTGGGGTGATAATTAGTGTTGGGGTGAGTAATTGGGGTGATAATTAGTGTTGGGGATAGTAATTGAGGTGATAATTACTGCTGGGGTGAGTAATTGGGGTGATAATTAGTGTTGGGGATAGTAATTGAGGTGATAATTAGTGTTGGGTTTAGTAATTGGGGTGATAATTAGTGCTGGGGTGAGTAATTGGGGTGATAATTAGTGTTGGGGATAGTAATTGAGGTGATAATTAGTGTTGGGGTGAGTAATTGGGGTGATAATTAGTGTTGGGGATAGTAATTGAGGTGATAATTAGTGTTGGGGTGAGTAATTGGGGTGATAATTAGTGTTGGGGATAGTAATTGAGGTGATAATTACTGCTGGGGTGAGTAATTGGGGTGATAATTAGTGTTAGGGATAGTAATTGAGGTGATAATTAGTGCTGGGGTGAGTAATTGGGGTGATAATTAGTGTTAGGGTGAGTAATTGGGGTGATAATTAGTGTTGGGGATAGTAATTGAGGTGATAATTAGTGCTGGGGTGAGTAATTGGGGTGATAATTAGTGTTAAGGTGAGTAATTGGTGTGATAATTAGTGCTGGGGTGAGTAATTGGGGTGATAATTAGTGTTGGGGTGAGTAATTGGGGTGATAATTAGTGCTGGGGTGAGTAATTGGGGTGATAATTAGTGTTGGGGTGAGTAATTGGTGTGATAATTAGTGTTGGGGATAGTAATTGGGGTGATAATTAGTGTTGGGGTAATTGGTGTGATAATTAGTGCTGGGATAATAAGCCATTGGGGTAATTAATTTCTGGGATGATTAATTGATGTGATAATTAATGTTGGGATGAGTAATTCCTGGGATAATTAATGTTGGGATGATTAATTGGTCTGATAATTAATTGTTGGGAATAGTAAACCACTGGGATAATTAATTTCTGGGATAATTAATTGTTGGGATAAGAAATTGCTGCGATAATTAAATGTTGGGATAATTAATTGCTGGGATAATTAACTGTTGGAGTGATTAATTTTTCTGATAATTAATTGTTGGGAATAATAAACCAGTGGGATAATCCATTTCTGGGACAATTAATCACTGGGATAATGCTGGAATGATTAATTGCTGGGATGATTAATGTTGGGATAATTAATTGCTGGAATAATTAACTGTTGGGAATAATAAACCACTGGGATAATTAGTTTCTGGGATAATTAATCGCTGGGATAATTAATTGTTGGGATGATTAATTGGTCTAATAATTAATTGTTGGGAATAATACACTACCGGAATGATTAATTGTTGGGATAATTTAATGTTGGGGTAATTAATTGTTGGAAATAATGATTTGCTGGGATAATTAATCACTGGGATAATTAACTGCTGAGATAACGAACTGCTGGGGTAATTAAGCGTTGGGATAATGAACTGTTGGGATAACGAACCCCTGGGACGACAGGGGATTGGGAGAATGGGAAGTTGGGATAACGGAAGGCTGGGCTAACGAGCCCCAGGCTAACGAGCCCCAGGCTAATGAGGGGCGGGGCCAGCGAGGGGCGGGGCTGACAGGGGGTGGGGCTAAGGAGGGGCGGGGCTAATGGGAAGAGTGGGATAATGGGAAATTGGGATAACGGGGGGGGGGGGGGGGGGGCGGGGGGGGGGCCACCGAGGGGCGGGGCTACTGAGGGGCGGGGCTACTGAGGGGCGGGGCTAACAGGGGTGGGGCTAAGGAGGGGCGGGGCTAACGGGAAGAGTGGGATAATGGGAAATTGGGATGACGGGGGGCGGGGCCACTGGGGGGCGGGGCTACTGAGGGGCGGGGCTAACAGGAAGAGTGGGATAATGGGAAATTGGGATAATGGGGGGCGGGGCCACGGGGGGGGGCGGGGCTACCAAGGGGCGGAGCTAACGGGGGGTGGGGCTAAGGAGGGGCGGGGCTAACAGGAAGAGTGGGATAATGGGAAATTGGGATAACGGATGGTGGGGCTACTGAGGGGCGGGGCTACAGAGGGGCGGGGCCACCGGGGGGTGGAGCTACTGAGGGGTGGGGTGACCGAGGGGCGGAGCTAACAAGGGTGGGGCTAAGGAGGGGCGGGGCTAATGGGAAGAGTGGAATAATGGGAAATTGGGATAACGGATGGCGGGGCCACCGGGGGGCGGGGCTACCGGGGGGCGGGGCCAGTGAGGGGCGGGGTTACTGAGGGGCGGGGCTACCAAGGGGCGGGGCTAACGGGAAGAGTGGGATAATGGGAAATTGGGATAATGGGGGGCGGGGCCACCGGGGGGGGGGGGGGCTACCAAGGGGCGGAGCTAACGGGGGGTGGGGCTAAGGAGGGGCGGGGCTAACGGGAAGAGTGGGATAATGGAAAGTAGGGATAAGGGAAGGCGGGGCTAAGGGGGTGGGGCCAACGAGGGGCGGGGCAACCCAGGGGCAGGGCTAATGAGGGGCGGGGCTAATGGGAAGATCAGGATAACGGATGGCTGGGCTACCAAGGGGCGGGGCCACAGAGGGGTGGGGCAATGAGGGGTGGGACTAATGGGGGCGGGGCTAATGGGAAGAGTGGGATAATGGAAAGTAGGGATAAGGGAAGGCGGGGCAAAGGAGGGGCGGGGCTAAGGGGGTGGGGCCACAGAGGGGTGGGACTAAGGAGGGGCGGGACTAATGGGAAGATTGGGATAATGGAAAATTGGGATAACGGATGGCGGGGCTACCGAGGGGCGGGGCTACCGGGGGGTGGGGTAATGAGGGGGCGGGGCTAATTGGAAGATTGGGATAATTAAAGTAGGGATAAGGGAAGGCGGGGCTAAGGAGGGGTGGGGCTAAGGGGGTGGGGCCACTGAGGGGCGGGGCCACGGGGGGTAATGAGGGGCGGGACTAATGGGAAGATTGGGATAATGGAAGGCGGGGCTAAGGAGGGGCGGGGCTAAGGAGGGGCGGGGCTAAGGAGGGGCGGGGCCAGCGAGGTCCTGACCTTCGGGGGGCTCCGCCATGGGGGGGCTGAGGCAGTACATGTGGTACCCGCGGTCGCAGTCGTCGCAGAAGAGGAGCTGATCCTGGACGGGGAAGGAAAGCGGGAAAAGTGGGAAAAGCGGGAGGATTCCACGCGGATTTGGCACTTGGACAACGCGGGAAAGAGGCCCTTCCCATCGCCCGGGGGGGTCATTCCCATCATTCCGGGGTCACTCCCATCATTTGGGGGGGATATTCCCATCTTTTGGGGTCCTTCCCATCATTCCAGGGGGTCATTCCCATCATTCCGGGGTCACTCCCATCATTTGGGGGGGATATTCCCATCATTCTGGGGTCCTTCCCATCATTCCAGGGGGATATTCCCATCATTCTGGGGTCACTTCCATCATTCCGGGGTCACTCCCATCATTCCGGGGTCACTCCCATCATCTGGGGGGGATATTCCCACCCTTTGGGGTCCTTCCCATCATTCCAGGGGGATATTCCCATCATTCCGGGGTCACTCCCATCATTTGGGGGGGATATTCCCATCATTCCGGGGTCACTCCCATCATTTGGGGGGGATATTCCCATCTTTTGGGGTCCTTCCCATCATTCCAGGGGGATATTCCCATCATTCTGGGGTCACTTCCATCATTCCGGGGTCACTCCCATCATTCCGGGGTCACTCCCATCATTTGGGGGGGATATTCCCATCTTTTGGGGTCCTTCCCATCATTCCAGGGGGTCATTCCCATCATTCCGGGGTCACTCCCATCATTCCGGGGTCACTCCCATCATCTGGGGGGGGATATTCCCATCTTTTGGGGTCCTTCCCATCATTCCAGGGGGATATTCCCATCATTCCGGGGTCACTCCCATCATTTGGGGGGGATATTCCCATCTTTTGGGGTCCTTCCCATCATTCCAGGGGGTCATTCCCATCATTCCGGGGTCACTTCCATCATTCCGGGGTCACTCCCATCATCTGGGGGGGATATTCCCATCTTTTGGGGTCCTTCCCATCATTCCAGGGGGATATTCCCATCATTCCGGGGTCACTCCCATCATTTGGGGGGATATTCCCAACTTCTTGGGGTCATTCCCATCTTTTTTGGGGTCATTCCCATCATTCTGAGGGTCATTCCCATCATTTTGGGGTCATTCCCACCATTCCAGGCTCATTCCCTTCATTCCAAGGCACATTCCCAACATTCTGAGGTCATTCCCATCACCCTCCTGCTCTTCCAAAGGATATTCCCCTCACCCCCAGGGCCATTCCCCTCATCCCAAGGGACATTCCCATCATTCCAGGGAACATTCCCAACATTCCGGGGACTTCTCAGGCCATCCTGGTGACTTCTCATCTCACCTTGGGGCCATTCCCACCGCCCTGGTGGCCCTCCTGCCCTTCCAATGGCCACTCCCCTCATCCCATTGACCACTCCCCTCATCCCATTGACCACTCCCCTCATCCCAATGACCACTCCCCTCATCCCAATGGCCACTCCCCTCATCCAATGACCACTCCCCTCATCCCAATGACCACTCCCCTCATCCAATGACCACTCCCCTCATCCCATGGCCACTCCCCTCATCCCAATGACCACTCCCCTCATCCCAATGGCCACTCCCCTCATCCCATGGCCACTCCCCTCATCCCAATGGCCACTCCCCTCATCCCACTGACCACTCCCCTCATCCAATGGCCACTCCCCTCATCCCAATGGCCACTCCCCTCATTCCATGGCCACTCCCCTCATCCCAATGGCCACTCCCCTCATCCCACTGACCACTCCCCTCATCCAATGGCCACTCCCCTCATCCCAATGGCCACTCCCCTCATTCCATGGCCACTCCCCTCATCCCAATGGCCACTCCCCTCATCCCAATGGCCACTCCCCTCATCCCATTGACCACTCCCCTTATCCCATGACCACTCCCCTCTTTCCATGGCCACTCCCCTCATTCCATTGACCACTCCCCTCATCCCATGACCACTCCCCTCATCCCATGGCCACTCCCCTCATCCCATGACCACTCCCCTCATCCCATGGCCACTCCCCTCATCCCAAGCCCCCCCCCCCCGCCCCATTCCCGGCGCTCCGCGCGCTCACGTCGTTCTCGGAGGTGCCGCAGATGTTGCAGCACTTGCACTCGATGCACTGCCACCGGTAGGTCTTGACGGCCGCCATCATCACCGGCGTGAACTGCAGGCACGACGGGTGCCCTGGGACCAGAGGAACTTCCCGTTGGAAAAGGCCTCGGAGACCATCGGGTCCAAGCGCCCCCACCCTCCCTGATCCCTGTCCCTCAGAAACTCCTCCACCAGGGGTGGCGACTCCACCCCCTCCCTGGGGCCTGGGAACCCTTCCCGAAGGAAATTCTTCCCAAGATCCAGTCAGAACCTCCCCTGGTGCAACTTCTGGATGTTTCCATCCCACCCCATCCCATCCCATCCCACCCCATCCCATCCCCCCCATCCCATCCCATCCCATCCCATCCCACCCCATCCCTCCCATCCCATCCCATCCCACCCCATCCCACCCCATCCCATCCCCCCCATTCCATCCCATCCCATCCCACCCCATCCCATCCCACCTCATCCCATCCCACCCCATCCCTCCCCATCCCATCCCATCCCATCCCTCCCCATCCCATCCCTCCCCATCCCATCCCACCCCATCCCATCCCATCCCATCCCTCCCATCCCACCCCATCCCATCCCCCCCATCCCATCCCACCCCATCCCATCCCATCCCCCCCATCCCATCCCATCCCATCCCATCCCACCCCATCCCATCCCATCCCACCCCATCCCTCCCCATCCCACCCCATCCCATCCCACCCCATCCCATCCCACCCCATCCCATCCCCCCCATCCCATCCCACCCCATCCCATCCCATCCCCCCCATCCCATCCCATCCCATCCCATCCCACCCCATCCCATCCCATCCCACCCCATCCCATCCCATCCCACCCCATCCCTCCCATCCCACCCCATCCCATCCCATCCCATCCCATCCCACCCCATCCCATCCCATCCCACCCCATCCCATCCCATCCCACCCCATCCCTCCCCATCCCACCCCATCCCATCCCACCCCATCCCTCCCATCCCATCCCTCCCCATCCCATCCCATCCCATCCCACCCCATCCCTCCCCATCCCACCCCATCCCATCCCACCCCATCCCATCCCATCCCACCCCATCCCATCCCATCCCACCCCATCCCTCCCCATCCCACCCCATCCCATCCCACCCCATCCCTCCCATCCCATCCCTCCCCATCCCATCCCATCCCTCCCCATCCCACCCCATCCCATCCCATCCCATCCCCCCCATCCCATCCCATCCCATCCCATCCCATCCCATCCCATCCCATCCCATCCCATCCCATCCCATCCCCCCCATCCCATCCCATCCCACCCCATCCCTCCCCATCCCACCCCATCCCTCCCATCCCATCCCACCCCACCCCACCCCATCCCTCCCCATCCCATCCCATCCCGTCCCATCCCATCCCATCCCATCCCATCCCATCCCATCCCATCCCATCCCACCCCATCCCCCCCATCCCATCCCACCCCATCCCTCCCCATCCCACCCCACCCCATCCCACCCAATCCCGGTTTCCACCTGGATTTCTCTCCATCCCCACCACCCCCAGGGCCCTCAGCCCAGTTCTCCAGGAAACCATTTCGCCCCAATTCCCACCGGGAATGGCCGGGATCCACCCCCCCCCGGTACCCGATCGGCCGCAGTCGGAGCACGAGACCAACTCCTCCGGTTGTCCCGTCTTCTTGTTGATCTTGGAATCTCCCAGGCAGAAGTCACAGTAGTTGTTGGGCAAAGCCAACCCATCGGGGCCTTTCTTGGCTGGGAAAAGGAAAACACCGGGAATGATGGAGCGGCCGGAAGGGGAAGGATCTCCACGTGGAAGAGGGGGAAAACACTTCCGGAGTGAAGGGGGAAAACCACTTCCAGGGGGCAATTCCCAAATCCTGGAGCAGCCTCTGAGCCCCAGGGGCTCCAAAGCCAAAGGGAAGGGGCGGTGTTTGCTCCCAGCTGTGGAAAAGGTGAATTCCCAGCTTGTTCCTGATGGGAATTCTGGCAGAGAGGGGTGTTTGGAAGAGGAAACCCTTCCAGGGGGGCAATTCCCAAGTCCTGGAGCAGCCTCTGAGCCCCAGGGGCTCCAAAGCCAAAGGGAAGGGGTGGTGTTTCCTCTAAACCCCGGAGAAGGTGAATTCCCAGCTTGTTCCCAGTGGGAATTCTGGCAGAGAGGGGTGTTTGGAAGAGGAAGCCCTTCCAGGGGGGCAATTCCCAAGTCCTGGAGCAGCCTCTGACCCTGAGGGGCTCCAAAGCCAAAGGGAACGGGCTGTGTTTGCTCTCAACCCCGGAGAAGGTGAATTCCCAGCTTGTTCCCGATGGGAATTCTGGCAGAGAGGGGTGTTTGGAAGAGGAAACCCTTCCAGGGGGGCAATTCCCAAGTCCTGGAGCAGCCTCTGAGCCCCAGGGGCTCCAAAGGCCAAGGGAAGGGGTGGTGTTTGCTCCCAGCTGTGGAAAAGGTGAATTCCCAGCTTGTTCCTGACGGGAATTCTGGCAGAGAGGGATATTTGGAAGAGGAAACCCTTCCAGGGGGGCAATTCCCAAGTCCTGGAGCAGCCTCTGACCCTGAGGGGCTCCAAAGGCCAAGGGAAGGGGTGGTGTTTGCTCTCAACCCTGGAGAAGGTGAATTCCCAGCTTGTTCCCAGTGGGAATTCCGGGGCACAGGGGGGTGTTTTCCTTACATTTCTGCTCCTCCGATCGCTGGGAAACGGGAGTGGGAGGTTGGGAATCGTCCTTGTCATCTCCTTCCTCCTCGGCCAAGTGGGAATGAGCGTAGTGGTAGCTCAGTCCCGGGCGGTTCTTGTAGCGCTTCCCGCAGACTGCGGAGAGAAACGGGAGCAGGGGGTGAGCTCATCCCGGCCGGAATCCCAACAGAACCCCACCCCCAGCCTGGATCATCCGGGATTCCCACCCCAGTCCCGGTTCCGGGCTCTGAACGCTCCCCTTCCGCTCCCCAAATCACCCGGAACGACGCATAAAAACCACCCAGGATCTGGATTGGACGATTGGGATTGGGGTTGGATGCTCTGGATTGGGGTTGGATACTCCAGGTCAGGTTTGGATACTCCAGATTGGGGTTGGATACTCCAGATTGGGGTTGGATACTCCAGATTGGGGTTGGATACTCCAGGTCGGGTTTGGATACTCCAGATTGCGTTGGGATACTCCAGGTCAGGTTTGGATACTCCAGATTTGGTTTGGATACTCCAGATTGGGTTTGGATACTCCAGATTGGGTTTGGATACTCCAGATCGGGGCTGGATACTCCAGATTGGGGTTGGATACTCCAGATTGGGTTTGGATACTCCAGATTGGGGTTGGATACTCCAGGTCGGGTTTGGATACTCCAGATTGCGTTGGGATACTCCAGGTCAGGTTTGCATACTCCAGATTTGGTTTGGATACTCCAGATTGGGTTTGGATACTCCAGATTTGGTTTGGATACTCCAGATTGGGTTTGGATACTCCAGGTGAGGTTTGGATACTCCAGATTGGGTTTGGATACTCCAGATTGCGGTTGGGATACTCCAGATTGCGGTTGGGATACTCCAGGTCAGGTTTGGATACTCCAGATTTGGTTTGGATACTCCAGGTCGGATTCGGATGTTCCCGATCGGAGCTCAGTGCTCCGGATTTGGTTTGGATGCTCTGGATCGGGTTTGGACGCTCTGGATCGGGTTCGGATGCTCCAGATTGCAGCAGGATGATCCGGATCGGGGTCAGATGTTCCAGATCCAAGCTGGGCACTCCGAGTTTGGTTTGGATTCCCTGGATCAGGTCTGGACGTTCCAGATCAGAGCTGGATGCTCTGGATTGGGGTTGATGATCTGGATTGGGTTTGGATACTCTTGATCAGGTTTGGATGTTCCAGATCGGAGCTGGATGCTTCGGATTTGGTTTGGATGTCCTGGATCAGGTCTGGATGCTCTGGATTGGAGTTGGAAGCTCGGGATTGGGTTTGGATGCTCCATATCAGAGTTGGATGCTCTGGATTTGGTTTGGATACTCTGGATTGTGTTTGGATGCTCCGGATCGGGTTTGGATGCTCCAGATTGGATTCGGAGTAGCCGGAGAGGCCCCCCCAGCCCCTGATTTGGATGGGTTTTACAGCCCTTGGCAAAGGGGCAAAGCACCGACACCAATCCACGTGGGAAAATCCAGTGGGAAAGACACCGGGAGGGGCAGAATTCCCACCCCAAATCCATCTCCTGAGCAAAATTCCAAGGTAGATTAAGGGCAAACTTGGTTTTGAAGGGATCCCAAGGAAGGATCCCATGGGGACCTCGTGGCTCCCTCCTCGGATCCACTGGGTTCCTCCAAACCACCCGGAACGCTGCGGGAATTCCCCCATTGCCCCAAATTCCATCCATTTGCCCCATTTTTTTTGCGGGATCGGGAGGTTTCACCCTCGACCCGGCAGCGGGTGCTTCCCTAGGGAGACCTCTGGAGCAGGGAATTCCTGGTTCCCAGCTCTTCCCTGGTTTCTGGGAAGGGTTTTGGCCGGAAAAAGTCGCTTTGGGACGCGATTTCCCAACCTTTGAGTTTTCCACAACATCCCAAACCTTTCCGGATCCACTCCCACGCTCGTCCGAAGCTTGGAAAACCCCTGCTTCCCCCAAGGCTTTTATCCCCTTCTCGCTCCAAAAACACCTGGAAAAATCAACCCAGCGTTGGGAATTTTGGGGCTCAAATCCATTGGGATTTTCCCTCTGGGATCGCTGGGAATTGCCCAACAGATCCGGAACCGCTGGGGGAGAAAAGCACCAAACGAACAACCCGACGGCATCAAATCCCAGCTTTCCAGAGGCCACCACGGGGTGGGAATTTCCTCCCCGCCGCGTTTCAAATTGCCCTTTTTCACCCCAAAAAGGCAGGAGGTCGGGGGTTGGAATCCAAACACGATTCTGGTTTCCGGCTCCGGAAAACGGAGCCACCAGGAAGACGATCCCTGCGATCCCGGCTCTCCGAGATGTTTATCCAACCTCCTCCAACTCCTTTGGTTTTAAGGAAAAAGGTGGGTTTTGGGGTAAAAGTAGCAGCAATTTGGTATCTTTAAGGAGAAGGGCACATCCTGGACACCCGGAATTCCGGGGCTTTGATGGAAAAGCAGGGCCAGAAGGTTGAGGGAGGTGATTCTCCTCCTCTGTCCTCCTCCCGTGTCCGGTCATGGAATTCCCACCATAAGAAGGAGATGGAGCTGTTGGAGAGGGTCCAGAGGAGACCCCGGAGGAGATCCGAGGGCTGGAGAACCTCCAGGACAGGATGGGAGAGCTGGGATTATCCAGCCCTGGAGAAGAGAAGGATCCGGGGTGGGGACACCTCACAGCGACCTTCCAGGAGCTCGGAAGGGCTCCAGGAAAGCTGGGAAGGGCCTTTTTCCAAAGGGGACGAGACGGGACGGGTTTGAACTGGAAGGGGAAGGTTTTGATCGGACATCGGGAAGGAAGGACAGGGAAGCTGTGGATGTCCCATCCTGGGAAGTGTCCAAGGCCAGGTTGGATGGGGCTTGGAGCCCCCTGATCCAATGGGAGGGGTTGGAACTGGATGAGCTTTGAGGTCCCTTCCAACCCAACCCATTCCCTGATTCCACGATCTTTGAGGCCCCTTCCAACCCAACCCATTCCACGATTCCATGGTTCTCTGATTCCACAATCTCTGAGGTCCCTTCCAACTCAAACCATTCCATGATTCCATGATCCTTGAGATCCTTTCCAACCCAACCCATTCCATGATTCCACGATTCTCTCATTCCACAATCTCTGAACTTCCTTCCAACCCAACCCATTCCACGATTCACTCATTCCATGACCTCTGAGCTCCCTCCCAACCCAACCCATTCCACGATTTCACAATTCTCTGGTTCCACGACCTCTGAGCTCCCTTCCAACCCAAACCACTCCATAATTCCATGGTTCACTCATTCCACCACTTCTGAGCTCCCTCCCAACCCAAACATTCCATAATTCCACAACCTCTGAGCTCCCTCCCAACCCAAACCACTCCGCAATTCCACAATTCTCTCATTCCACGACCTCTGAGGTCTCTCCCAACCCAAACATTCCACGATTCCACAATTCTCTGGTTCCACGACCTCTGAGCTCCCTCCCAACCCAACCCACTCCGTAATTCCATGATTCTCTCATTCCATGACCTCTGAGCTCCCTCCCAACCCAAACATTCCACAATTCCATGATCTCTGAGCTCCCTTCCAACCCAAACCACTCCATAATTCCATGGTTCACTCATTCCACGACCTCTGAGCTCCCTCCCAACCCAAACATTCCACAATTCCACAACCTCTGAGCTCCCTTCCAACCCAAACCATTCCATAATTCCATGATTCTCTCATTCCATGACCTCTAAGGTCTCTCCCAACCCAAACATTCCACAATTCCACAATTCCATGACCTCTGAGCTCCCTCCCAACCCAAACATTCCACAATTCCACAACTTCTGAGCTACCTTCTAACCCAAACCACTCCATAATTCCACGATTCTCTCATTCCATGACCTCTAAGGTCTCTCCCAACCCAAACATTCCACAATTCCACAATTCCACAACCTCTGAGCTCCCTTCCAACCCAACCCACTCCATAATTCCATGATTCTCTCATTCCATGACCTCTAAGGTCTCTCCCAACCCAAACATTCCACAATTCCACAATTCCACGATCTCTGAGCTCCCTTCCAACCCAAACATTCCACAATTCCACAACTTCTGAGCTCGCTTCCAACCCAAACCACTCCATGATTCCATGATTCTCTCATTCCAAGACCTCTGAGGTCTCTCCCAACCCAACCCATTCCACGATTCCCTGGTTCCACGACCTCCGAGCTCCCTCCCAACCCAAACATTCCACAATTCCACAATTCCATGACCTCCGAGCTCCCTCCCAACCCAAACCACTCCATAATTCCACGATTCTCTCATTCCATGACCTCTGAGGTCTCTCCCATCCCAAACATTCCACAATTCCACGATTCCAACGACCTCTGAGCTCCCTCCCAACCCAAACCACTCCATAATTCCACGATTCTCTCATTCCACGACCTCCGAGCTCCCTCCCAACCCCCTCCAATTCTCTCAAAAGCCCTCTTTCCCCCCCCGAATTCCAGCGCCGCGGGAGGGGCCGATTAATCCTTGTTTTCCCTCTCGGCCGGCGCCGCTGACCTGGACGAGGGTCGGGAGCTCCCGGGGAGCGCGGTTCGGCCTCCCCGGGGCCGCTCTGACGTCACTCGGTGCCCCTTTGGCCTCTCCCCTTCCCCCCCCCCCCCCCCCCCATCCCTTCTCCTTCCCCGCAGGCTCCGAGAATCGTTTCGGTGGGAAAAAAGCGTAAAGCACACAAAAAAAAAAACAACAAACCAGAAACCCACAACAACAAACCAAAAAAAAGGAAAGTTTTGAGGGGGAAAAAAAGGAAGGAAAAGCAGGAAAAGGGGTTAAAAAGCAGAGAGAGAGAGAGCGGAACTACCTCGGTCGGGAGGTTTCAAGGAATGCTTTTGTTTGTAACTGTCTGAAACACAGAAAGAGAAGTCGTGAGAAAACACAAGGCCGAGGCCCCAGCCCGGCGCCGGGAGGAGGGACGGGGGGAGCCCAGGAAGGGGCTCCGGGCGGAGCCTCCGGGGGGAGGCTCTGGGGGGAGGCTCCAGGCACAGACTCCGGAGAGCAGCTCCAGGCAGAGGCTCTGGGTGGAGGCTCCAAGCGGAGGCTCCGGGGAGCAGCTCTGGGCGGAGGTTCTGGGCAGAGGCTCCAAGCAGAGGCTCCGGGTGGAGGCTCCGGGGAACAGCTCCAAGCGGAGGCTCTGGGTGGAGGCTCCAAGCGGAGGCTCCAGGGAGCAGCTCCGAGCAGAGGCTCTGGGTGGAGGCCCCAAGTGGAGGCTCCGGGGAGCAGCTCCGAGCAGAGGCTCCGGGCAGAGGCTCCAAGCAGAGGCTCCGGGTGGAGGCTCCGGGGAACAGCTCCAAGAGGAGGCTCTGGGTGGAGGCTCCGGGCACCGGCTCCGGGGAGCAGCTCCGAGCAGAGGCTCTGGGCGGAGGCTCCAAGTGGAGGCTCCGGGGAGCAGCTCTGGGCGGAGGCTCCAAGCGGAGGCTCCAAGCGGAGGCTCCGGGGAGCAGCTCCAGGCAGAGGCTCTGGGCAGAGGCTCCAAGCGGAGGCTCCGGGGAGCAGCTCCAGGCAGAGGCTCTGGGTGGAGGCCCCAAGTGGAGGCTCCGGGGAGCAGCTCCAAGCGGAGGCTCTGGGGAGCAGCTCCAGGCAGAGGCTCTGGGCGGAGGCTCCGGGCAGAGGCTCCAGGGAGCAGCTCTGGGCGGAGGCCCCAAGCGGAGGCCCCAAGCGGAGGCTCCGGGGAGCAGCTCCAGGCAGAGGCTCTGGGCAGAGGCTCCGGGTGGAGGCTCCAGGGAACAGCTCCAAGCGGAGGCTCTGGGTGGAGGCTCCAGGCAGAGGCTCCAGGGAGCAGCTCTGGGCAGAGGCTCTGGGCGGAGGCTCCAAGTGGAGGCTCCAGGGAGCAGCTCTGGGTGGAGGCTCCGGGGAGCAGCTCCAGGCAGAGGCTCTGGGCGGAGGCTCCGGGCACAGACTCCGGAGAGCAGCTCCGGGCAGAGGCTCTGGGCAGAGGCTCCAAGCGGAGGCTCCGGGGAGCAGCTCTGGGCGGAGGCTCTGGGTGGAGGCTCCGGGCAGAGGCTCCAGGGAGCAGCTCCAGGCGGAGGCTCTGGGTGGAGGCTCCAAGCGGAGGCTCTGGGTGGAGGCTCCAAGCGGAGGCTCCAGGGAGCAGCTCCGAGCAGAGGCTCTGGGTGGAGGCCCCAAGTGGAGGCTCCGGGGAGCAGCTCCGAGCAGAGGCTCCGGGCAGAGGCTCCAAGCAGAGGCTCCGGGTGGAGGCTCCGGGGAACAGCTCCAAGCGGAGGCTCTGGGTGGAGGCTCCGGGCACCGGCTCCGGGGAGCAGCTCCGAGCAGAGGCTCTGGGCGGAGGCTCCAAGTGGAGGCTCCAGGGAGCAGCTCTGGGTGGAGGCTCCGGGGAGCAGCTCCAGGCAGAGGCTCTGGGTGGAGGCTCCGGGCACCGGCTCCGGGGAGCAGCTCCGAGCAGAGGCTCTGGGTGGAGGCTCCAAGCGGAGGCTCCGGGGAGCAGCTCTGGGCGGAGGCTCTGGGTGGAGGCCCCAAGCGGAGGCTCCGGGGAGCAGCTCTGGGCGGAGGCTCTGGGTGGAGGCTCCGGGCAGAGGCTCCAGGGAGCAGCTCTGGGCAGAGGCTCCAGGGAGCAGCTTCAGGCGGAGGCTCTGGGTGGAGGCTCCAGGCAGAGGCTCCAGGCGGAGGCTCCGAACAGAGGCTCCAAGCAGAGGCTCTGGGTGGAGGCTCCGGGGAGCAGCTCCAGGCAGAGGCTCTGGGCGGAGGCTCCAAGCAGAGGCTCTGGGGAGCAGCTCCGAGCAGTGACTCCAAGCGGAGGCTCCGGGGAGCAGCTCCAGGTGGAGGCTCGGAGTGGAGGCTCTGGGCACCGGCTCCAGGCAGAGGCTCTGGGTGGAGGCTCCAGGGAGCAGCTCCGGGCAGAGGCTCCGGGCGGAGACTCCAAGCAGAGGCTCCAAGTGGAGGTTCCAGGCAGCAGCTCCGGGCAGAGGCTCCGGGCGGAGGCTCCGAGCAGAGAAGCTCCAAGCACTGGCTCCAGGTGGAGGCTCCGGGCAGAGGCTCCGGCGGAGGCTCCAAGCACTGGCTCCAAGCACTGGCTCCAGGTGGAGGCTCCGAGCAGAGGCTCCAAGCACTGGCTCCGGCGGAGGCTCTGAGAAGAGGCTCCAGGTGGAGGCTCCAGGCAGAGGCTCCAGGTGGAGGCTCCAGGTGGAGGCTCCGGGCAGAGGCTCCGGGTGGAGGCTCCGGGCAGAAGTTCCGGGCAGAGGCTCCAGATGGAGGCTCCGGGCGGAGGCTCCGGGCGGAGGCTCCGGGCAGAAGTTCCGGGCAGAGGCTCCAGGTGGAGGCTCCGGGCGGAGGCTTTGGGCAGGGGCGCCGGGCGGAGGCTCCGGGCGGAGGCGAGAGCAGCGCAGGAAGAGAGGACAGGGAGGTGGCGGCCCCGCCCTCCGCCTGGAGAACGCCTTTCGCACCCCCACAGTGCCCTTCTTGGGCCCCCACGGAGTCGGATTCACCAGAAACTGCTTTTGTTGGCCCAAAATTATTATTTTTGACAGTAAATTGCTTTTTTTCCCCCAAAATTTATTATTTTTAAAGATAAATTGCTTTTTTCTCCCAAAACAATCAATGTTTTTGACCATAAATTGCCTTTTTTGGCCCCAAATTATTATTTTTTGAGCATAAATTGCCTTTTTTTGGCCCAAAATTATTTTTGACCATAAATTGTTTTCTTTTTTCCCCCAAATTATTATTTTTGCCTATAAATTGATATTTTTTTGCCCATAAATTGCCTTTTTTCCCTACAAATTGCTTTTTTTGGCCCCAAAACTATTATGTTTCTCCATAAATTCCTTTATTTTTTCCCAAAAGTTATTATTTTTGCCCAAACATTGTTTTTTTTTCCCCTACAAATTGCTTTTTTGCCCACAAATTATTATTTGTGACCATAAATTAATTTTTTTTGGACCGAAAATTATTATCTTCCTCATAATTTTTTTTGGCCCAAAATTTATTATTTTTGACAATGAATTGCTATTTTTTGCCCACAAATTTCTTTTTTTCGGCTCCCAAATTATTATCTTTTATCATAAATCGCTTATTTTTTGTCCAAAATTGCTTACTTTTGATCACAAATTGCCTTTTTTGGCCATAAATTACTTATTTTTGCCCATAAATTGCCTTGTTATTAACATAAATGGCTTTTTTACCCCTACAAATTGATTTTTTTGCCCAAAATTATTATTTTTGATCATAAATAACCTTTTTTTCTAAAAAAAATTATTATTTTTGCCCATAAATTGCTTTTTTTAGCCCAAAAGTTATTATTTTTGACAATAAACTGCTTATTACTGCACATAAATTGCTTATTTTTGCCCATAAATTATTTTTTTGTCCATAAATTGCTTTTTTTCCCTACAAATCGCTTTTTTTGGCCCAAAATTATTATTTTGGTCCACAAATTGTTAATTTTTGCCCAGAAATTCCCTTTTTTTCCCATAAATTGCTTATTTTTGCCCACAAATTCCCTTTTTTATCACAAATTGCTTATTTTTGCCCACAATTTCCCCTTTTTCCCATAAATTGCTTATTTTTGCCCACAATTTCCCTTTTCCCACAAATTGCTTATTTTTGCCCACAAATTCCCTTTTTTCCCCCATAAATTGCTTATTTTTGCCCACAAATTCCCTTTTTTCCCCCATAAATTGCTTATTTTTGCCCACAAATTCCCTTTTTTCCCATAAATTGCCTTTTTTTGCCCATAAATTGCTTATTTTTCCCATAAATTGCTTATTTTTTCCCATAAATTGCTTATTTTTTCCCATAAATTGCTTATTTTTTTCCATAAATTGCCTTTTTTTTCCCATAAATTGCTTATTTTTTCCCATAAATTGCTTATTTTTTTCCATAAATTGCTTATTTTTCCCATAAATTGCTTATTTTTTTCCCCCATAAATTGCCTTTTTTTGCCCATAAATTGCTTATTTTTCCCATAAATTGCTTATTTTTCCCATAAATTGCTTATTTTTTCCCATAAATTGCTTATTTTTCCCATAAATTGCTTATTTTTTTCCATAAATTGCCTTTTTTTTCCCATAAATTGCTTATTTTTTCCCATAAATTGCTTATTTTTTTCCATAAATTGCCTTTTTTTGCCCATAAATTGCTTATTTTTTTCCATAAATTGCCTTTTTTTGCCCATAAATTGCTTATTTTTTTCCATAAATTGCCTTTTTTTTCCCATAAATTGCTTATTTTTTCCCATAAACTGCTTATTTTTGTCCACAAATTCCCTCTTTGCCCACAAATTCCCTTTTTTTGTCCACAAATTCCTTATTTTTGTCCATAAATTCCTTATTTTTGTCCACGAGTTGCTTCGTTTTGCCCCCAAACTGCCTCTTTTTGCCCAGGAATTCCTCATTTTTGCCCCCAAACTGCCTTTTTTCCCTGGGGTTGCCCATAACGGGCCCTTTTTGCCCAGGCAGAGCCGCCCGTGCCCGCCGAGCGCGGCGCTTCCGTACTCACTGTCGCACGCGTAGGGCTTATCCCGGTCTTCCAGGACGGCCGTGTCCAGCTTCTTCCGAGCCCCTCCGACCCCTTTGCCCTGGGAAATTCCCGGCCGGAAGCGCTGAGTTTCGGGCGCAGTCGGGATCCCCGCGAGGCGCAGACGGAGCTCCGAGGCTGCCGCGCGGTGGCCGCGCCCGGAACGGCTCCGGAGGGACCCGAGGGGAGGAGGGAAGGGATGGGGGGAGATCCCAGGGGGATCCCAAGGGGATCAACCCAGTTTCCACCCCCAGGATTCCAAGCCCATCCCACTTTTCCAGCCAAAATTCCAAACCCCATCCCAGTTTCCCCCCAAACAATTCCAGTCTCATCCCAATTTCCCCCCAAACAATTCCAATCTCATCCCAATTTCCCACCACGATTCCAATCTCATCCCAATTTCCCCCCCCAATTCCAATCTCATCCCAGTTTCCCCCCAAACAATTCCAATCTCATCCCAATTTCCCCCCAAACAATTCCAATCTCATCCCAATTTCCCCCCACGATTCCAATCTCATCCCAGTTTCCCCCAATTCCAATCTCATCCCAATTTCCCACCACAATTCCAATCTCATCCCAGTTTCCCCCAATTCCAATCTCATCCCAATTTCCCACCACAATTCCAATCTCATCCCAATTTCCCCCCACAATTCCAATCTCATCCCAATTTCCCATCCCCAATTCCAATCTCATCCCAATTTCTCACCACAATTCCAATCTCATCCCAATTTCCCATCCCCAATTCCAATCTCATCCCAATTTCTCACCACAATTCCAATCTCATCCCAATTTCCCATCCCCAATTCCAATCTCATCCCAATTTCCCCCCACGATTCCAATCTCATCCCAATTTCCCCCCACAATTCCAATCTCATCCCAATTTCCCACCACAATTCCAATCTCATCCCAATTTCCCCCCACAATTCCAATCTCATCCCAATTTCCCCCCACAATTCCAATCTCATCCCAATTTCCCACAATTCCAACCCCATCCCAGTTTCACCCCACAACTCCAACCCCATCCAGATTTCCCAGCACAATTCCAATCTCACCCCGGTTTCCACCCATGATTCCAGCCCCATCCCAGTTTCCTCCCCTCCAATTCCCAGCCCATCCCAGTTTCCCAGTTCCCCTCACCTTGGCCTTCCCCTTCCCTCTCCGTTTCGGAGTATCTTCCTCGTAATCTTCATCATCCAAATCATCCAAGAAGTCTTCCGGCTCCAGGATCCGCTAGGAAAGAGGAGAGGGGTTATTACTGGAAAACTGGGAATACTGGGACCAGGACACCTCGGGTTCGCCCCCAAAACTGTAATAAAAGACAAAAAAAATGTGATATTTTGGGAAAAGAGAGTGAATTCCTTCTGTTTTATCCCCCAAAAGCCATGGAAGGGCTCAACCCATTGGGAAGAGGCTGGAAGAAAGAGGAATCATGGAAAAAGGAGGAAGAGATGAGGCTTGGGAAGGGTTTCCAGGCTAAAAACCAGTGTGAAAAATGCCAAGAAAAGGAAAATAAGGGTTTTTTAAGGAAAAGGACACCGTGATCCTGCTCCGTGTGACATTCAGGGTGGGATTTGGGATCTAAATTTAGGGGCCAAAATTTCCTCTCTCTTAAATTTTGGGACCAGGAATTCCTTTCTCTCAAATTTCGGGCCAGAATGTCTCTTACCAAGAATTTTGGAGTCAGAAAATCCAATCCTTTAAATTTTGGGGCCAGAAACTCCTTTCCCTTAAATTCTGAGATCACAAACTCCTTTTCCCACTGAATTTTGGGGCCAGAAAATCCTTTTCCATGAAATCCGGGACCAGAACTTTCCTCCTCTTGAATTTTGGGACCACAAACTCCTTTCCTTAAAATTTTAGGGCCAGAAATTCCTTCCCGTGAAACGTTCGGACCACAAACTCCCTTTCCCACTGAATTTTGGGGCCAGAAATTCCCTTTCCACTAAATGTTGGGACCAAAACTTCCCTTCTTCTGAATTTTGGGACCACAAACTCTTTTCCCACTGAATTTTGGGGCCAGAAATTCCCTTTCCATGAAATCTGGGACCAAAACTTCCCTTCTCCTGAATTTTGGGACCACGAACTCCTTTCCCACCAAATTTTGGGGCCAGAAATTCCATTTCTATGAAATCTGGGACCAAAATTTCCCTTCTCCTGAATTTTGGGACCACAAACTCTTTTCCCACAGAATTTTGGGGCCAGAAATTCCCTTTCTATGAAATCTGGGACCAAAACTTCCCTTCTCCTGAATTTTGGGACCACAAACTCCTTTCCCACTGAATTCTGGGGCCAGAAATTCCCTTTCTATGAAATCTGGGACCAAAAATTCCCTCCTCCTGAATTTTGGGACCACAAACTCCTTTCCCACCAAATTTTGGGGCCAGAAATTCCATTTCTATGAAATCTGGGACCAAAATTTCCCTTCTCCTGAATTTTGGGACCACAAACTCTTTTCCCACAGAGTTTTGGGGCCAGAAATTCCCTTTCTATGAAATCTGGGACCAAAATTTCCCTTCTCCTGAATTTTGGGACCACAAACTCCCTTCCCACCAAATTTTGGGGCCAGAATTTCCATTTCCATGAAATCTGGGACCAAAACTTCCCTTCTCCTGAATTTTGGGACCACGAACTCTTTTCCCACAGAATTTTGGGGCCAGAAATTCCATTTCCATGAAATCTGGGACCAAAACTTCCCTTCTCCTGAATTTTGGGACCAAAACTTTCCCACCGAATTTTGGGGCCAGAAATTCCCTTTCCATGAAATCTGAGACCAAAACTTCCCTTCTCCTGAATTTTGGGACCACAAACTCTTTTCCCACTGAATTTTGGGGCCAGAAATTCCCTTTCTATGAAATCTGGGACCAAAATTTCCCTTGTCCTGAATTTTGGGACCACGAACTCTTTTCCCACAGAATTTTGGGGCTAGAAATTCCCTTTCCATGAAATCTGAGACCAAAACTTCCCTTCTCCTGAATTTTGGGACCAAAACTCCTTTCCCACCGAATTTTGGGGCCAGAAATTCCCTTTCCATGAAATCTGAGACCAAAACTTCCCTTCTCCTGAATTTTGGGACCACAAACTCTTTTCCCACCAAATTTTGGGGCCAGAAATTCCATTTCTATGAAATCTGGGACCAAAATTTCTCTTCTCCTGAATTTTGGGACCACAAACTCTTTTCCCACTGAATTTTGGGGCCAGAAATTCCCTTTCTATGAAATCTGGGACCAAAATTTCCCTTCTCCTGAATTTTGGGACCACAAACTCTTTTCCCACAGAATTTTGGGGCCAGAAATTCCCTTTCCATGAAATCTGGGACCAAAACTTCCCTTCTCCTGAATTTTGGGACCACAAACTCCTTTCCCACTGAATTCTGGGGCCAGAATCTCCTTTCCCTGGAATTTCAGAGCCACAAACTCCCTTTTCCCGGGAACACCAGGAGCTCCCAACCGGAGCAGGGAGCCAAATCCAGGTCTTCCACCTCCCCAAATCCATTCCAAACCCATCCCAAATTCCCCCGCGGCCGGAAAACGGGAGCTCTGGGAAGGGGGTGGCCGTGTTTCCCGTCGTACCTTGCGCGCGCGGCTGTTGGTGACCGGGAATTCTCCCAGGCTGTCGTCGTCGATGCGAGGATCCGGGAGAGCCCGTTTTTCCAGGGAATCCGTCCTCAGGAGAGCTTCCAGGCTGCTGCCATCTTGGGAAATCAGCCCGTCCTTCTTCAGCGCCGGATCCGCGTCTGCCGGGGCCCCGGGGAAGGGGGGAATCGGGAACGTCGGCACCGAGTCAGGGCCCGGCATTCCCGGCAAGGTGGTGGGAGAACTGGGATGGGCTTGGAATTGTGGAGCAGGGGAGGAACTGGGATGGTGTTGGAATCATGGTGGGAGAACTGGGATGGGCTTGGAATCCCGGGTGGAAACTGGAATAGGCTTGGAATCCCGGGTGGGAAACTGGGATGGGCTTGGAATTGTGGGAGGGAAACTGGGATGGGGCTGAAAACATGGGTGGAAACTGGGATGAGATTGGAATCATGGGGGGAAATTGGGATGAGACTGGAATCGTGGGGGGGGAACTGGGATGGGCTTGGAATTGTGGAGCAGGGGGAGGAACTGGGATGGTGCTGGAATCATGGTGGGAGAACTGGGATGGGCTTGGAATCCCGGGTGGAAACTGGGATAGGCTTGGAATTGTGGGAGGGAAACTGGGATGGGGCTGAAAACATGGGTGGAAACTGGGATGAGATTGGAATCGTGGGGGGAAATTGGGATGAGACTGGAATCGTGGGGGGAAATTGGGATGAGACTGGAATTGTGGGGGGGAAACTGGGATGGGCTTGGAATTGTGGAGGGAATTGGGATGGGGTTAGAATTGGGGGAAACTGGGAAGGCCTTAGAATTTTGAGGGAAACTGGGATGAGCTTGGAATCACAGGGGGAGGCGGAACTGGGCTGGGGTTGGAATCCCAGGTGGAAAACTGAGATGAGCTTGGAATCGTGGAGGGGGAAACTGGGATGAGATTGGAATTGTTGGGGGAAAATGGGATCAGCTTGGAATTCTGGGGGGAAACTGGGATGGGCTTGGAATCCTGAGTGGGAAACTGGGATGAGCTTGGAATTGTAGGGGGAAACTGGGATGAGCTTGGAATCCTGAGGGGAAACTGGGATGGGCTTGGAATTCTGTGGGGAAACTGGGATGGGCTTGGAATTCTGCGGGGAAACTGGGATGGGCTTGGAATTCTGCGGGGAAACTGGGATGGGCTTGGAATTGTGAGAGGAAACTGGGATGGGCTTGGAATCCTGAGTGGGAAACGGATGGGGTTGGAATCCTGAGTGGGAAACGGATGGGGTTGGAATCGTGGGGTAACACTGGGATGGGCTTGGAATCTCAGGTGGGAAACTGGGATGAGCTTGACATCGTGGAGGGGGGAAACTGGGATGGGCTTGGAATTCTGCGGGGAAACTGGGATGGGCTTGGAATTCTGCGGGGAAACTGAGATGGGCTTGGAATTCTGCGGGGAAACTGATTTGGGCTTGGAATTCTGCGGGGAAACTGGGATGGGCTTGGAATTGTGAGGGGAAACTGGGATGGGCTTGGAATTCTGCGGGTAAACTGGGATGGGCTTGGAATTCTGCGGGGAAACTGGGATGGGCTTGGAATTGTGATGGGAAACTGGGATGGGCTTGGAATCCTGAGGGGAAACTGGGATGGGCTTGGAATCCTGAGGGGAAACTGGGATGGGCTTGGAATCCTGAGGGGAAACTGGGATGGGCTTGGAATCCTGAGGGGAAACTGGGATGGGCTTGAAATCCTGAGGGGAAACTGGGATGGGCTTGGAATCCTGAGGGGAAACTGGGATGGGCTTGGAATTGTGAGAGGAAACTGGGATGGGCTTGGAATTCTGCGGGGAAACTGATTTGGGCTTGGAATCCTGAGGGGATACTGGGATGGGCTTGGAATCCTGAGGGGAAACTGGGATGGGCTTGGAATTCTGCGGGGAAACTGGGATGGGCTTGGAATCCTGAGGGGAAACTGGGATGGGCTTGGAATCCTGAGGGGAAACTGGGATGGGCTTGGAATCCTGAGGGGAAACTGGGATGGGCTTGGAATGGGGCGGTGGGGGGGGGAAATGGGATGAGCTTGGAATGCTGGGTGGGAAAGAGGCGCCGCTGGGCAGGGCCTTACCTGGTTTTATGGAAGGGAAGGAAAGCCTGGGGTCCTCCGGCGGGTGCGCGCGGCGCCTCTTCCGCCAGCGGCGCGCGGGGTAGGAGTAGAGCTGCCCGGCGGCCAAACCTGGACGGGGCGGGAATCACCGGGAAGGGCCGACTCCGGATCCACCGGCCGCCCCCCCCAGCCCTCCCCTCCCCTCTCCAGGTGTGTCCCGGCGCTCACCTGGCCCGCGGTGCCGCTTCTCCATCCAGATGTAGCAGTTGCTCTGGGCCACCCCGGTCTGGGAGTCGAGGAAGGGCAGGCGGACGCTGCGCTCGGCGCAGAGCCGCGCGTTGTAGCTGTGGCACTGCTCCAGGGCGTCGCGGTAGTACTGCTCCCCCAACCTGTGCCGGCACGGCCCGGGACACCCCGATGGACCCCGAGACCAGGAACGGCACCCCGAGCCCTCAGGTGACACCTGAACATCCCCTGAACCCAGGAACAGCACCCCAAGCCCACAGGTGACACCCCGAAGAGCCCTGAGACCAAGAACAGCACCCCAAGCCCACAGGTGACACCCCGATGGACCCCGAGCCCAGGAACGGCACCCCAAGCCCTCAGGTGACACCTGAACATCCCCTGAACCCAGGCACAGCATCCTTGAACCCACAGGTGACACCCCGATGGACCCCGAGACCAGGAACAGCACCCCAAGCCCTCAGGTGACACCTGAACATCCCCCGAGACCAGGAACGGCACCCTGAGCCCTCAGGTGACACCTGAACATCCCCTGAACCCAGGAACAGCACCCCAAACCCACAGGTGACACCCCGATGGACCCCGAGACCAGGAACAGCACCCCAAGCCCTCAGGTGACACCTGAACATCCCCTGAACCCAAGAACAGCACCCTGAGCCCTCAGGTGACACCTGAACATCCCCTGAACCCAGGAACAGCACCCCGAGCCCTCAGGTGACACCTGAACATCCCCTGAACCCAGGAACAGCTCCCCGAGCCCTGAGGTGACACCTGAACATCCCCTGAACCCAAGAACAGCACCCCGAGCCCTCAGGTGACACCTCGATGGGCCCCAAGACCAAAAATAGCACCCCGAGCCCACAGGTGACACCCCAACGGGCCCCGAGCCCAGGAACAGCACCCCGAGCCCTGAGGTGACACCTGAACATCCCCTGAACCCAGGCACAGCATCCTTGAACCCACAGGTGACACCCCGATGGACCCCGAGACCAGGAACGGCACCCCGAGCCCTCAGGTGACACCTGAACATCCCCTGAGACCAGGAACAGCACCCTGAGCCCTCAGGTGACACCTGAACATCCCCTGAACCCAGGAACAGCACCCCAAACCCACAGGTGACACCCCGATGGACCCCGAGACCAGGAACGGCACCCCGAGCCCTCAGGTGACACCTGAACATCCCCCGAGCCCAGGAACAGCACCCCAAGCCCACAGGTGACACCTGAACATCTCCCAAGACCAGGAACAGCACCCCGAGCCCTCAGGTGACACCTGAACATCCCCTGAACCCAGGAACAGCACCCCGAGCCCTCAGGTGACACCCCGATGGACCCCGAGCCCAGGAACGGCACCCCGAGCCCTCAGGTGACACCTGAACATCCCCCGAGCCCAGGAACAGCACCCCGAGCCCTCAGGTGACACCTGAACATCCCCTGAACCCAGGAACAGCATCCTTGAACCCACAGGTGACACCCCGATGGACCCCGAGACCAGGAACGGCACCCCGAGCCCTCAGGTGACACCTGAACATCCCCTGAACCCAGGAACAGCACCCCAAGCCCCAAGTGAAACCTCAATGGGCCCCCAGACCAGGAACAGCACCCCGAGCCCTGAGGTGACACCTGAACATCCCCTGAGACCAGGAACAGCACCCTGAGCCCTCAGGTGACACCTGAACATCCCCTGAACCCAGGCACAGCACCCCGAGCCCTCAGGTGACACCCCGAAGAGCCCTGAGACCAAGAACAGCACCCCAAGCCCACAGGTGACACCCCGATGGACCCCGAGCCCAGGAACGGCACCCCGAGCCCTCAGGTGACACCTGAACATCCCCCGAGCCCAGGCCCAGCACCCCGAACCCGCAGGTGCCACCCCAACAGCCCCAGATCCCAGGCCCAGCCCCCAGGATGGCCGGTTGGGGATGTAAAGGGATCTATAGGGGGGAACTGGGGCCTATGGGGGGAATCCCACTCCTTGGCCTCTATAGGACAGGGATCTACAGGGATCTAAAGGGATCTGTGGGGGTGACACCCCCCCTTTTCACCTCTATAGAACCCTCTCACAGGGATCTGCAGGGATCTATAGGGAAGATCCCACCCTTTGTCCTATAGAGGACCCTCTGACAGGGATCTACAGGGATCTAAAGGGATCTGTGGGGGTGATCCTCCCCCTTTTCACCTCTACAGGACCCACTCACAGGGATCTACAGGGATCTAGAGGGGTGACCCCCCATTTCCACTTCTATAGGACCCTCTCACAGGGATCTACAGGGATGTTAAGGGATCCATAGGGACGATTCCCCCCCCCCCCCCCCTTTGCCTGCACAGGACCTTCTCACAGGGATCTAAAGGGATCTATAGGTGTGATCCCCCCATTTTTGCCTCCATAGAACCCTCTCACAGGGATCTATAAGGCCCTATAGGGATCTATAGGGATGATCCCCCTCCCTTTTGCCTCTACAAGACCCTCCCGCAGGGATCTACAGAGATCTATAGGGATGATCCCACCCCCTGACCCGTACAGGACCCTCTCACAGGGATCTAAAGGGATCAATAGGGGTGATCCCCCCCCTTTTTGCCTCCATAGGATGCTCTCACAGGCATCTCTAGGGCCCTACAGGGATCTTTGGGGATGATCCCCTCCTTTTGCCTGTACAGGACCCTCTCACAGGGATCTGCAGGGATCTATAGGGAAGATCCCACCCCCTGTCTTCTACAGGACCCTCTGACAGGGATCTACAGGGATCTATAGGGATGATCCCCCCCCCCTTTTCACCTCCATAGGACCCTCTCACAGGGATCCACAGGGCCCTGCAGGGATCCATAGGGATGATTCCACCCACCCCCGCTTTTGCCTGTACAGGACCCTGCAGGGATCTAAAGGGATCTCTAGGGGTGATCCCCCCGTCTTTTCACTTCCATAGGACCCTCTCACAGGGATCTGCAGAGACCTATAGGGAAGATCCCACCCCTTGTCCTCTACAGGACCCTCTGACAGGGATCTAGAGGGATCTAGAGGGGTGACCCCCCCCCCTTTTCACCTCCATAGGACCCACTCTCAGGGATCCACAGGGCCCTGCAGGGATCCATAGAGATGATCCCCCCTCCCCCTCTTTTGCCTGTACAGGACCCTCCCACAGGGATCTAAAGGGATCTCTAGGGGTGATCCCCCCCTCTTTTCACTTCCATAGGACCCACTCACAGAGATCCACAGGGCCCTGCAGGGATCCATAGGGATGATTTCCCCCCCCCCCTCTTTTGCCTGTACAGGACCCTCCCACAGGGATCTAAAGGGATCTTTGGGGTGATCCCCTCCTCTTCTCACTTCCATAGGACCCTCTCGCAGGGATCTGCAGAGACCTATAGGGAAGATCCCACCCCTTGTCCTTTATAGGACCCTCTGACAGGGATCTAGAGGGATCTAGAGGGGTGAACCCCCCCCCCTTTTCACCTCCATAGGACCCACTCTCAGGGATCCACAGGGCCCTGCAGGGATCCATAGAGATGATCCCCCCTCCCCCTCTTTTGCCTGTACAGGACCCTCCCACAGGGATCTAGAGGGATCTCTAGGGGTGATCCCCCCCTCTTCTCACTTCCATAGGACCCTCTCGCAGGGATCTGCAGAGACCTATAGGGAAGATCCCACCCCTTGTCCTCTATAGGACCCTCTGACAGGGATCTAGAGGGATCTAGAGGGGTGACACCCCCCCCTTTTCATCTCCATAGGACCCACTCTCAGGGATCCACAGGGCCCTGCAGGGATCCACAGGGATGATCCCCCCTCCCCCTCTTTTGCTGTACAGGACCCTCCCACAGGGATCTAAAGGGATCTCTAGGGGTGATCCCCCCCTCTTTTCACCTCCATAGGACCCACTCTCAGGGATCCACAGGGCCCTGCAGGGATCCACAGGGACGATCCCCCCTCCCCCTCTTTTGCCTGTACAGGACCCTCCCACAGGGATCTAAAGGGATCTAGAGGGGTGACACCCCCCCCCCCTTTTCACCTCCATAGGACCCTCTCACAGGGATCTGCAGAGACCTATAGGGAAGATCCCACCCCTTGTCCTCTATAGGACCCTCTGACAGGGATCTAGAGGGATCTAGAGGGGTGACCCCCCCCCCCCCTTTTCACCTCCATAGGATCCACTCTCAGGGATCCACAGGGATGATCCCCCCCCCTTTTGCCTGTACAGGACCCTCCCACAGGGATCTAAAGGGATCTAGAGGGGTGATCCCCCCCCCTCTTTTCACCTCCATAGGACCCTCTCACAGGGATCCACAGGGCCTTTGCAGGGATCCATAGGGATGATCCCCCCTCCCTCTCTTTTGCCTGTACAGGACCCTCCCACAGGGATCTAAAGGGATCTCTAGGGGTGATCCCCCCGTCTTTTCACCTCCATAGGACCCTCTCACAGGGATCTGCAGAGACCTATAGGGAAGATCCCACCCCTTGTCCTCTATAGGACCCTCTGACAGGGATCTAGAGGGATCTAGAGGGGTGAACCCCCCCCCTTTTCACCTCCATAGGACCCACTCTCAGGGATCCACAGGGATGATCCCCCCCCCTTTTGCCTGTACAGGACCCTCCCACAGGGATCTAAAGGGATCTCTAGGGGTGATCCCCCCCCCCCCCCTTTTCACCTCCATAGGACCCTCTCACAGGGCCCTACAGGGACTCCCTTCGCCCCCTATAGGCCCCTATAGGCCCCCCCAGCCCCCACCCCCCCGGCCTCTCTGGGTCTCCCCCCTCCCCGAACGGGACAGACCCATCCCCACCCCCCACCCCCCCCCCTCCCCCCACCCCGCCCACCCCCCCCCCAGCTCCGGGCCGGGCCTGGACCGAACCATTCCCCAACACCCCCCCCCTCCCCCCCCCCCATTTGGTTCCGCCCCCCCCCCCCCGCTCCGGGCCAGGCCCGGCCCAAACCATTCCCGCCCCCCTCCCCCTCCGCTGCCCCGTTTGGTTCCGCCCCTCCCCCCCTCCCCCCCAGCAGCCTCGGGCCGGTCCAAACCATTCCTCCGCCTCCTAAAAGGGGGGGGGGTGGTGGTGTGTGAGGGGTGTGGGGGGGGTTTGAGGGGCGCAGGGGCCGCACTCACAGTTTGACCACATTCTGTACCACGGCCGCCATCTTGCCTCCGCCGCCGGCGGCGCCTCCCACTGCGCGTGCGCGGGGGGGGGGGGGGGGGGGGGAGG
>JAUMJJ010001041.1:0-28363 GCA_033556795.1 Tapera naevia | reverse complement strand
GATTTTGAGGGTTTCTAAGGAAAAAACGGGCTGCAAAGCGCTTGGGGGGACAGAAACGCATCGAGTGGGACGTGAGGCGTGAAAAAAAAAGGCCAAAAAAGGCAAATCTGGCCCCAGCTGGGTCTCCCCAGGAGGCTGAAAGGGATTCAGAGTCTGCTGCCTTCCCGCGGCGCTCTTCCCGTCAGTTACCCTAGCAACAGCCGATGATTGGCCGAACACTGCGCGGAGAATTTTTCTGATTGGCCGAGTGCCGCGTGCAGAGGGTTTTTTTTCTGATTGGCTGAGCGCGCGCGGACTGACCAATGAGAGCGAGACACGGGACCCCCTTGGCGCTCCCGCCCACCCGAGCTCCGGCTGCGGGGCGGCTTGGACCGTACCAAGTGCGGGCATGAGGGGGGAGGCCTGCAGGACTTGGGAGGTTCGTGGGAGCCCCACGTCGCTCCAGTGGGAGTCTTTGGAGAATGGAGACCCTTGGAGTTTCTATCTAGAATAGTCTTTATGTGGGAGCGGGGTGGAAGGGGGGAGAAATGGCGGTGCACCCCCCCTTTGTCCCCTCCCCCTCCCGGGCAGACAGTGGTACAGCCCGGGCGGAAGTGAGGTGTCGCGCGCTGCGGCGCTTCCGGTTTGGGGGCGGCGGCGGCGGCGGCGGAGGAGGGGGGGGGCGGTCGGTCGGTGGCGACCGGGCTCGATCCGAGTGAGTGAGGGAGGGGGCGAGGGTGACACCGGGGTCTGAGGGAGGGGGGAGACCCGGGGGGGCGTGGGGAGGGGCTGGGGGAGAAGGGGGAGCCCGGGGAGAGGAGGTAACAGGGTGGGCCCGGGTGGGAATAGGGGTTGGGGGTGTGGATGTGGGGGAGCAGGGACGGGGGGGGGCACCTGGAGGAGGGGGGGGGGGAAGGGACGTGGGGGGCGCCTGGGGGGGGCAGGGACAGGGGGGGGCACCTGGGGGAGGGGGGACAGGGATGGGGGGGCGCCTGGAGGAGGGGGGGGGGGCAGGGACGTGGGGGGCGCCTGGAGGAGGGGGGACAGAGATGGGGGGGCGCCTGGAGGAGGGGGGGGGGCGGGGACGTGGGGGGCGCCTGGAGGAGGGGGGACAGGGATAGGGGGGGCAGGGACGTGGGGGGCGCCTGGAGGAGGAGGGGGGGGCAGGGACGTGGGGGGCGCCTGGAGGAGGAGGGGGGGGGCAGGGACGTGGGGGGCGCCTGGAGGAGGAGGGGGGGGCAGGGACGTGGGGGGCGCCTGGAGGAGGAGGGGGGGGGGGCAGGGGGGGGCGCCTGGAGGAGGGGGGGGGGGGGGGCAGGTTTGTGGGGGGCGCCTGGAGGAGGGGGGGGGCAGGTTTGTGGGGGGCGCCTGGAGGGGGGGGGGGCAGGGATATGGGGGGCGCCTGGAGGAGGAGGGGGGGGCGCCTGGAGGAGGGGGGGGGCAGGGACGTGGGGGGCGCCTGGAGGAGGGGGGGGGGCAGGGGGGGGCGCCTGGAGGAGGAGGGGGGGGCAGGGACGTGGGGGGCGCCTGGAGGAGGGGGGGGGGCAGGGAGATGAGGGAGAGCGGAAAAGGGTGGGGGGCAGGGTCAAGGGAGGCACCTGAAAAGGGGGAGGGGGGACACCTGAAAAATGGGGAGGACAGGGACATGGGGGACACCTGAAGGGTGGGGGGACACGGACGTGGGGGGCAGCTGGAGGGGTGAGAGTGATTGGGGGGGAGGGACATGGGGAGCACCCTTAGGATTGGGGGGCACCTGAGGGGTGGGGCAGGGGGGCAGGGATGAGGTGGGCCCAGGGATGTGGGGAGCACTTGGGGGGGTGACAGGATATTGGGGGCAAGGACCTGGGGGGTGGCTGGAGCGGCGGGGGGGGACGACAGGGCCGTTGTGGGGCAGCTGGAGGGGTTGGGGGCAAACAGGGACATGGAGGGCACCTGGAGAGGGGGAGCAGAGAGGTGGGGACACTTTGGGGGGGGGATTTGAGGAGGGCAGGGGGGGTGGGAAGGGGCCAGGGACAAGGAGGTGGCACTTTGGGAAGGGCTGAGGATGGGCACGAGGAGGGGGAGTTTGGGGAAGAGTTGGGGACAGCAAAGGGATGTTTGGCAGCCGGTGGCACCGAGTGTGTAGGACACAGCCTGGTGGCACTGCCAGGGGCCGTTTTGGGGCAGAAAAGCTTCTTTTTGGCACTTTGGGGTCTTTTTTTTTCCCTGTGGGACTCTGTAATGTGTTTAAAAAACCCATCTCATTAACAGCATCGTTAGTCTTGTTTTCCCGTGAGGCTCAGAAACAGGATTAAATCACCCCAAGAAGGGGTTCAGCTGCTCCCAAAGGCCTGTGGGTGCCCGTTTAATCCTTAATTTTACCCAAAGTGGTGATTTTTTTTAGGCTGAAGCCCTTTTTTTGGTGTTTTTTTCTGGCAGGCCGAGGCGAGGAGATGCTCTGCACGGCGGTGGTGATGGCGGGGAGCCTCGCGCTGACGACGGCCGTGGTGGCCCACGCTTATTACCTCAAGCACCAGTTCTACCCCACTGTTGTTTATCTCACCAAATCCAGCCCCAGCATGGCCGTAAGCACCCGATTAATTAATTACTGGCGGGTAATTAACCCCCACGGCTGGAGGAAATGAGCTTCAGTAGCTTTGAGGGGGAGGTGGGACCTCTCAGCGCGTCTCACTTCTGCTTTTGGAGACCAAAATGGGTTGTTTTGGTGCTGAATGGTGACCAAAAGGGCTCGTTAGGTGATGGAAAGGGGGTCATTAAGCAACCAGAAGGCTTTTTAAGTGACCCAAAGGCTTTTTGCTGCTTAATGGTGACAAAAAGGGGTCGTTTGCTGCGTGGAAATGGTTTATTAGGCAATGGGATATCTCATTAAGTGATGGAAATAGCTCATTGGCCGTCTAATGATGATGGAAACTGGTGGTTGAGTGACCTGAAGGGCTCATTTGCTGCTTAAGGGCAACTGGAAGGTCTCGTTGGGCAACCAATAGGAGTTGTTTGTTGGTTAACGGTGATGGGAAGGGCTCGTTTGCTGATAACGGTGGTGACCGGAACAGCTCGTTAAGGGATGGGAATGGCTTGTTGGCTGCTTAATAGTGACTGGGATGTCTCATTAATGGGTGGAAATCATCGTTTGCTGCTTAATGATGACCAAACGGGTTGTTAAGGGATGGGAAGGGGGTGTTTGGTGCTTAATGGCAGTGGGAACGACTGGTTAAGCAACTGGAATGGGTCATTTGGTGCTTAAGGGTGACTGGAAAGGTTCCTTCGGCTCTTGGCCGCTTCAAGTTGACCAGAAGGGTTCATTAGACAACTGGAACGAGGTCCTTTGGTGCTTAATGGCAACTGGAACGTCGTTAAGGGCTGGAAATGGCTCGTTAAGTGACAGAAAAGGGTCATTTGCTGCTGAGTGGTGGCTAAAATGGCACATTAAGCCACAGAAATGGGGTCCTCTGCTGTTTAAGGATGACCAAATCCATCAAAACATTCTCAAATCCCACCCAAAAATCCTCAAATCCACCCCAACCCCCTGAAATCTACACAAAAATCATCAAATTTCAGCCTCAAATCCTCTCAGCCCCTGAAATCTACACAAAATTCATCAAATTTCAGCCTCAAATCCTCTCAGCCCCTGAAATCTACACAAAAATCATCAAATTTCAGCCTCAAATCCTCTCAGCCCCTGAAATCTACACAAAAATCATCAAATTTCAGCCTCAAATCCTCTCAGCCCCTGAAATCTACACAAAAATCATCAAATTTCAGCCTCAAATCCTCCCAACCCCTGAAATCTACACAAAAATCATCAAATTTCAGCCTCAAATACTCCAAATCCACCCAAAATCCCTGACATCTACACAAAAATCATCAAATTTCAGCCTCAAATACTCCAAATCCACCCAAAATCCCTGACATCTACACAAAAATCATCAAATTTCAGCCTCAAATACTCCAAATCCACCCAAAATCCCTGACATCTACACAAAAATCATCAAATTTCAGCCTCAAATACTCCAAATCCACCCAAAATCCCTGACATCTACACAAAAATCATCAAATTTCAGCCTCAAATACTCCAAATCCACCCAAAATCCCTGACATCTACACAAAAATCATCAAATTTCAGCCTCAAATTCTCCAAATCCACCCCAAACCCCTGAAATGTACCCCAAAATCATCAAATTTCAACCTAAATTTCTCCTAACCACTAAAACCTATCCAAAAATCATCAAATTTCAACATAACATCCCCCAAACCCCTGAAATCGACACAAAAATCATCAAATTTCAGCCTCAAATCCTCCAAATCCACCCAAACCCCCTGAAAAATACACAAAAATCATCAAATTTCAGCCTCAAATCCTCCAAATCCACCCAACCCCCCTGAAAAATACACAAAAATCATCAAATTTCAGTTTGATATCCTGAAATCTACCCCAAACTGCTGGGATCTACACAGAAATCATCAAATTTCGACCTAAAATTCTCCAAATCTTCCCTAAACCCGTGAAAGCTCCACAAAAATCATCAAATTTCAACCTAAATTTCTCCTAACCGCTAAAATCTATACAAAAATCATCAAATTTCAACCTAAATTTCTCCTAACCGCTAAAATCTATACAAAAATCATTAAATTTCAACCTAAAATGCTCCAAACCCCTGATATCTACCCAATAATCATCAATTTTCAACGTAAGATCCCCCAGACCCCTGAAATCTACACAAAATTCATCAAATTTCAGCCTAAAATGCTCCAAACCCCTGATATCTACCCAAAAATCATCAAATTTCAACCTAAATTTCTCCTAACCCCTAAAATCTACCCAAAAATCATCAAATTTCAACCTAAAATCCTCCAAACCTTCCCTAAACCCGTGAAAGCTCCACAAAAATCATCGTATTTGAACCCAAAATGCTCCAAACCCCTAAAATCTACACAAAAATCATCGAATTTGAACCTAAAATGCTCCAAACCCCTAAAATCTACACAAAAATCATCGAATTTGAACCTAAAATGCTCCAAACCCCTAAAATCTACACAAAAATCATCGAATTTGAACCTAAAATGCTCCAAACCCCTAAAATCTACACAAAAATCATCGAATTTGAACCTAAAATGCTCCAAACCCCTAAAATCTACACAAAAATCATCGTATTTGAACCCAAAATGCTCCAAACCCCTAAAATCTACACAAAAATCATCGTATTTGAACCCAAAATGCTCCAAACCCCTAAAATCTACACAAAAATCATCGTATTTGAACCCAAAATGCTCCAAACCCCTAAAATCTACACAAAAATCATCGTATTTGAACCCAAAATGCTCCAAACCCCTAAAATCTACCCAAAAACCCATCAAATTTCAGCCTAAAATCCTCCAAATCCACCCCAAATCCCCCAGTTCCCACCTAAACCCCCCAAATTCCATCCTAATCTCCCCACATCTGCCCCAAAGGGGTCGTTTGCCAATGAACGGCGACCGAAACGCGTCCCTTGTCGCCGAAACGGGGGCGACTTTGAACGGGAGCCCCAACCCCTCTTCCACATCCGGTCGATGCCGAGGGGATTCCTCCCCACTCCTCTCCCCAGGTTCTCTACATCCAGGCCTTCGTCTTGGTCTTCCTCCTGGGGAAGTTCATGGGGAAGGTTTTCTTCGGGCAGCTGCGAGCGGCAGAGATGGAGGTGAGCGGCGCCGAAGGGGTTAAGTTCGTGCGGGGAGGGGGCGCGTTTGGGGCTCCGGAAGCCTTTTTTTGGGTGGATTTTGGGCCCCAAAAGCCTTTTTTGGGAGGATTTTGGAGCCCAAGAGGCTTTTTGCAGGGAATTTGGACCCCAAAAGCCTTTATTGGGGGGATTTTGGACCCCAAGAGGATTTTCTGGGTGGATTTTGGTCCCCAAGAGGGTTTTTGGGGGGGATTTTGGTCCCCAAGAGGGTTTTGGGGGGAGATTTTGGACCCCAAGAGGGTTTTTGGGGGGATTTTGGTCCCCAAGAGGGTTTTTGGGGGGGATTTTGGAGCCCAAGAGGCTTTATGGAGGGGATTTTGGTCCCCAAAAGCCTTTTCTGGGTGGATTTTGGACCCCAAGAGGATTTTTTGGGGGGGTTTGGTCCCCAAGAGGGTTTTTGGGGGGGATTTTGGACTTCAGAAGCCTTTTTTTGGGGGATTTTGGTCCCCAAAAGCTTTTTTGGGGCGATTTTGGTCCCCAAAAGCCTTTTCTGGGTGGATTTTGGACCTTAAGAGGGTTTTGGGGGGGGATTTTGGACCCCAAGAAGCTTTTTGCGGCAGATTTTGGTCCCCAAAAGCCTTTTTGGGGGGAATTTTGGTCCCCAAAAGCCTTTTTTAGGGGAGATTTTGGTCCCCAAAAGCCTTTTCTGGGTGGATTTTGGAGCCCAAGAGGATTTTCTGGGTGGATTTTGAACCCCAAAAGCCATTTGTGGGGGATTTTGAACACCGAGAGCCTTTTTGGGGGGAAATTTGAACCCCAAGAAGCCCTGGGTGTCATTTTGGGGGGCAATTTTAGACCCTGAGAGCGATTTTTGGGGGGGATTTTGAACCCCAAAAAGCCATTTTTAGTGTGAAATTTGAACCCTGGGAGCTCTTTCGGGGGAATATTTTGCTCCCCAAGAGCTTTTTGTGTGGATTTTGGACCCCGAGAGCCAATTTTTGGTGGAGGCCTTGAACCCCAAGAGGCCCTCAGGTGCCGTTTTTGGTGGCAATCTTGAATCCCAGTGGCATTTTGGGCCCCAAAAGCCTTTTTTGGGAGGATTTTGGAGCCCAAGAGGCTTTTTGCAGGGACTTTGGACCCCAAAAGCCTTTATTGGGGGGATTTTGGACCCCAAGAGGATTTTCTGGGTGGATTTTGGTCCCCAAGAGGGTTTTGGGGGGGATTTTGGAGCCCAAGAGGGTTTTTGGGGGGGATTTTGGTCCCCAAGAGGGTTTTGGGGGGGGATTTTGGACCCCAAGAGGGTTTTTGGGGGGATTTTGGTCCCCAAGAGGGTTTTTGGGGGGGATTTTGGTCCCCAAGAGGGTTTTTGGGGGGGATTTTGGAGCCCAAGAGGCTTTATGGAGGGGATTTTGGTCCCCAAAAGCCTTTTCTGGGTGGATTTTGGACCCCAAGAGGATTTTCTGGGGGGGGTTTGGTCCCCAAGAGTCTTTTTGGGGGGGATTTTGGACTCCAGAAGCCTTTTTTGGGGGGATTTTGGACCCCAAAAGCCTTTTTTGGGGGGATTTTGGGCCCCAAAAGCCTTTTTTGGGGGGATTTTGGACCCCAAGAGGGTTTTGGGGGGAGATTTTGGACCCCAAGAAGCTTTTTGCGGCAGATTTTGGTCCCCAAAAGCCTTTTTGGGGGGAATTTTGGTCCCCAAAAGCCTTTTTTAGGGGAGATTTTGGTCCCCAAAAGCCTTTTCTGGGTGGATTTTGGACCCCAAGAGGATTTTCTGGGTGGATTTTGGAGCCCAAGAGGCTTTTTGGGGGGGTTTTGGAGCCCAAGAGGCTTTTTGGGGGGGATTTTGATCCCCAAAAGCCTTTTTTGGGGGGATTTTGGTCCCCAAAAGCCTTTTTTGGGGGATATTTTGGACCCCAAAAGCCTTTTCTGGGTGGATTTTGGACCCCAAGTGGGTTTTGGGGGGATTTTGGTCCCCAAAAGCCTTTTTTGTGGGGGATTTTGGACCCCAAGAGGATTTTCTGGGTGAATTTTGAACCCCAAAAGCCATTTGTGGGGGATTTTGAACACCGAGAGCCTTTTTGGGGGGAAATTTGAACCCCAAGAAGCCCTGGGTGTCATTTTGGGGGGCAATTTTAGACCCTGAGAGCGATTTTTGGGGGGGATTTTGAACCCCAAAAAGCCATTTTTAGTGTGAAATTTGAACCCTGGGAGCTCTTTCGGGGGAATATTTTGCTCCCCAAGAGCTTTTTGTGTGGATTTTGGACCCCGAGAGCCAATTTTTGGTGGAGGCCTTGAACCCCAAGAGGCCCTCGGGTGCCGTTTTTGGTGGCAATCTTGAATCCCAGTGGCATTTTGGGCCCCAAAAGCCTTTTTTGGGAGGATTTTGGAGCCCAAGAGGCTTTTTGCAGGGAATTTGGACCCCAAAAGCCTTTATTGGGGGGATTTTGGACCCCAAGAGGATTTTCTGGGTGGATTTTGGTCCCCAAGAGGGTTTTGGGGGGGGATTTTGGAGCCCAAGAGGGTTTTTGGGGGGGATTTTGGAGCCCAAGATGGTTTTTGGGGGGGATTTGGGAGCCCAAGAGGGTTTTTGGGGGGGATTTTGGGCCCCAAAAGCTTTTTTAGGGGGAGATTTTGGTCCCCAAAAGCCTTTTCTGGGTGGATTTTGGACCCCAAGAGGGTTTTGGGGGGGGATTTTGGACCCCAAGAGGATTTTCTGGGTGGATTTTGGTCCCCAAGAGGCTTTTTGGGGGGGATTTTGGAGCCCAAGAGGCTTTATGGAGGGGATTTTGGTCCCCAAAAGCCTTTTTTTGGGGGGATTTTGGTCCCCAAAAGCCTCTTTTTGGGTGGATTTTGGACCGCAAGAGGATGTTCTGGGTGGATTTTGGTCCCCAAGAGGCTTTTTTGGGGGGGTTTGGTCCCCAAGAGGGTTTTGGGGGGGGATTTTGGACTTCAGAAGCCTTTTTTGGGGGGATTTTGGTCCCCAAAAGCCTTTTCTGGGTGGATTTTGGACCCCAAGAGGGTTTTGGGGGGGGATTTTGGACCCCAAGAAGCTTTTTGCGGCAGATTTTGGTCCCCAAAAGCCTTTTTGGGGGGAATTTTGGTCCCCAAAAGCCTTTTTTGGGGGAGATTTTGGTCCCCAAAAGCCTTTTCTGGGTGGATTTTGGAGCCCAAGAGGCTTTTTGGGGGGGATTTTGATCCCCAAAAGCCTTTTTTGGGGGATTTTGGTCCCCAAAAGCCTTTTTTGGGGGATATTTTGGACCCCAAAAGCCTTTTCTGGGTGGATTTTGGACCCCAAGAGGATTTTCTGGGTGAATTTTGAACCCCAAAAGCCATTTGTGGGGGATTTTGAACACCGAGAGCCTTTTTGGGGGGAAATTTGAACCCCAAGAAGCCCTGGGTGTCATTTTGGGGGGCAATTTTAGACCCTGAGAGCGATTTTTGGGGGGGATTTTGAACCCCAAAAAGCCATTTTTAGTGTGAAATTTGAACCCTGGGAGCTCTTTCGGGGGAATATTTTGCTCCCCAAGAGCTTTTTGTGTGGATTTTGGACCCCGAGAGCCAATTTTTGGTGGAAGCCTTGAACCCCAAGAGGCCCTCGGGTGCCGTTTTTGGTGGCAATCTTGAATCCCAGTGGCATTTTGGGCCCCAAAAGCCTTTTTTGGGAGGATTTTGGAGCCCAAGAGGCTTTTTGCAGGGAATTTGGACCCCAAAAGCCTTTATTGGGGGGATTTTGGACCCCAAGAGGATTTTCTGGGTGGATTTTGGTCCCCAAGAGGGTTTTGGGGGGGGATTTTGGAGCCCAAGAGGGTTTTTGGGGGGGATTTTGGAGCCCAAGATGGTTTTTGGGGGGGATTTGGGAGCCCAAGAGGGTTTTTGGAGGGATTTTGGTCCCCAAAAGCCTTTTCTGGGTGGATTTTGGAGCCCAAGAGGGTTTTGGGGGGGGATTTTGGACCCCAAGAGGATTTTCTGGGTGGATTTTGGTCCCCAAGAGGCTTTTTGGGGGGGATTTTGGAGCCCAAGAGGCTTTATGGAGGGGATTTTGGTCCCCAAAAGCCTTTTTTTGGGGGGATTTTGGTCCCCAAAAGCCTCTTTTTGGGTGGATTTTGGACCGCAAGAGGATGTTCTGGGTGGATTTTGGTCCCCAAGAGGCTTTTTTGGGGGGGTTTGGTCCCCAAGAGGGTTTTGGGGGGGGATTTTGGACTTCAGAAGCCTTTTTTGGGGGGATTTTGGTCCCCAAAAGCCTTTTCTGGGTGGATTTTGGACCCCAAGAGGGTTTTGGGGGGGGATTTTGGACCCCAAGAAGCTTTTTGCGGCAGATTTTGGTCCCCAAAAGCCTTTTTGGGGGGAATTTTGGTCCCCAAAAGCCTTTTTTGGGGGAGATTTTGGTCCCCAAAAGCCTTTTCTGGGTGGATTTTGGAGCCCAAGAGGCTTTTTGGGGGGGATTTTGATCCCCAAAAGCCTTTTTTGGGGGATATTTTGGACCCCAAAAGCCTTTTCTGGGTGGATTTTGGACCCCAAGTGGGTTTTGGGGGGATTTTGGTCCCCAAAAGCCTTTTTTGTGGGGGATTTTGGACCCCAAGATGATTTTCTGGGTGAATTTTGAACCCCAAAAGCCATTTGTGGGGGATTTTGAACACCGAGAGCCTTTTTTGGGGGAAATTTGAACCCCAAGAAGCCCTGGGTGTCATTTTGGGGGGCAATTTTAGACCCTGAGAGCGATTTTTGGGGGGGATTTTGAACCCCAAAAAGCCATTTTTAGTGTGAAATTTGAACCCTGGGAGCTCTTTCGGGGGAATATTTTGCTCCCCAAGAGCTTTTTGTGTGGATTTTGGACCCCGAGAGCCAATTTTTGGTGGAGGCCTTGAACCCCAAGAGGCCCTCAGGTGCCGTTTTTGGTGGCAATCTTGAATCCCAGTGGCATTTTGGGTCGAAAAATGGACTTTGAAGGCTTGGGGACCCCCTGACGGCGTCGTCGTCTCCCGCAGCACCTTCTGGAACGTTCGTGGTACGCGGTGACCGAGACCTGCTTGGCCTTCACCGTCTTCAGGGACGACTTCAGCCCTCGTTTCGTGGCCCTCTTCACCCTCCTCCTCTTCCTCAAGTGCTTCCACTGGTTGGCCGAGGACCGGGTGGACTTTGTGAGTGGCGGCGGCTGCGAAATGGGCCTAAAAAGGTCAATTTTGGGCAAAAAGCTCAACCCTTTCTCCTCTCGTTCTGCAGATGGAGAGGAGCCCCAACATCTCGTGGCTCTTCCACTTCCGAATCGTCTGTGAGCACCTCCCTTTCCTCATCAGGGCCCCCTCGTTAACGAGGAGGGAGTTAATGAGCTCGGGGCTTTGCTGGGTGGGGACAAGCGACGCCCATCGCCGGCCGAATCGGGTCCTTCTGCTGGAGAAGATGATTTTGGGGTGGAAAAAGCATCTTTTGAAGGGTTTTTAGGAGGGGGTTGAAGGACCAAACATCTCAAAGGCAGAGGGGGCTTCAAACGAGGTTCCCAGGCCTCGTTAATCCCACCCTTCGTTAGCACAAAAAAAGCCCTTTGGGGCCTCGGTGCTCCTCGAGGGTCCCCTCGAGGTGGGGTTTTGGGTGGGGGGGTTGGGGGGTCTCCTCTTCCCACCCCCTCCCCTCGTTATCTCCTCGTTCCTCTCGCCGCAGCCCTGATGCTCCTCCTGGGAATCTTGGACTTCCTCTTCGTCAGCCACGCCTACCACAGCATCCTGACGCGCGGGGCGTCCGTCCAGCTCGTCTTCGGCTTCGAGGCAGGACATCCCCGGCCACCCCTTGTCCTTTGGGAGGGGCTGGGGGATGGACAAACGGCTCCCACGCCGGGCCCGAGGGTCACCTCAGCCCTGCCAGACCCTCCCGACCCCTCCCGAGGACACCTGAGGCCACCCGACCCCTCCCGAGGCCACCCGAGGCCACCCAAACCCTCCCGAGGCCACCCGACCCCTCCCAAGGCCACCCAAACCCTCCCGAGGCCACCTGAGGCCACCCGACCCCTCCCGACCCCTCCCAAGGCCACCCAAGGCCACCCGACCCCTCCCGAGGCCACCCAAACCCTCCCGAGGCCACCCGACCCCTCCCAAGGCCACCCAAACCCTCCCAAGGCCACCTGAGGCCACCTGACCCCTCCCGAGGCCACCTGAGGCCACCCAAACCCTCCCAAGGCCACCCAAGGCCACCCGACCCCTCCCGACCCCTCCCGAGGCCACCCAAGGCCACCCGAGGCCACCCGAGGCCACCCGACCCCTCCCGAGGCCACCCAAACCCTCCCAAGGCCACCTCAGGCCACCCAAACCCTCCCGAGGCCACCTGAGGCCACCCAAACCCTCCCAAGGCCACCCAAACCCTCCCGAGGCCACCCGACCCCTCCCAAGGCCACCCAAGCCCTCCCAAGGCCTCCCGAGGCCACCCAAGGCCACCCAAGCTCTCAATCCAAGGCCACCCAAGCCCTCCCAACCCCTCTCGACCCCACCCAAGGCCACCCAAGGCTACCTGATGCCTCCCAAGGCCTCCTGAGGCCACCCATGCCCTCCTGACCCCACCCAAGGCGTCCCAGGCCCTCCTAACCCCTCCCGAGGCCACCCAAACCCTCCCAAGGCCACCTGACCCCTCCTGAGGCCTCCCAACCCCTCCTGAGGCCACCCAAGGCCACCCAAGCCCTCAATCCAAGGCCACCCAACCCCTCCTGACCCCACCCAAGGCGTCCCAGGCCCTCCTAACCCCTCCCAAGGCCACTCAACCCCTCCCGAGGCCGCCCAAGGCCACTCAACCCTTCCTGAGGCCACCCATGCCCTCCCAAGGCCACCCAACCCCTTCTGAGACCACCCACGCCCTTCCACAGCCTCCCAGGGCCACCTGACCCCTCCCAAGGCCACCCAAGCCCACCCAACCCCTCCTGAGGCCACCCAAGGCCACCCAACCCCTCCCAAGGCCACCCAACCCCTTCTGAGACCACCCTCGCTCTTCCACAGCCTCCCAGGGCCACCCGACCCCTCCCAAGGCCACCCAAGCCCACCCAACCCCTCCCGAGGCCACCCAACCCCTCCTGAGGCCACCCACGCCCTTCCACAGCCTCCCGAGGCCACCCAACCCCTTCTGAGACCACCCACGCCCTTCCACAGCCTCCCAAGGCCACCCGACCCCTCCCAAGGCCACCCAAGCCCACCTGACCCCTCCTGAGGCCACCCAAGCCCACCCAACCCCTCCTGAGGCCACCCAAGCCCTCTCCAGGTCTCCCAGCCGCACCTGAGGCCACCCATGCCCTCCCAAGGCCACCTGACCCCTCCTGAGGCCTCCCAACCCCTCCTGAGGCCACTCACGCCCTCCCAAGGCCTCCCAAGCTCTCCTGAGGCCACCCAAGGCCACCCAAGCCCTTCCAACCCCTCTCGACCCCACCCAAGGCCACCCAAGGCTACCTGATGCCTCCCAAGGCCTCCTGAGGCCACCCACGCCCTCCTGGCCCCACCCAAGGCCACCCAAGCCCTCAATCCAAGGCCACCCAACCCCTCCTGACCCCACCCAAGGCGTCCCAGGCCCTCCTAACCCCTCCCGAGGCCACCCATGCCCTCCCGAGGCCACCCAACCCCTTCTGAGACCACCCACGCCCTTCCACAGCCTCCCAAGGCCACCTGACCCCTCCCAAGGCCACCCAAGGCCACCCAACCCCTTCTGAGACCACCCACGCCCTTCCACAGCCTCCCAGGGCCACCTGACCCCTCCCAAGGCCACCCAAGCCCACCCAACCCCTCCCGAGGCCACCCAAGGCCACCCGACCCCTCCTGAGGCCACCCAAGGCCACCCAACCCCTCCCAAGGCCACCCAACCCCTTCTGAGACCACCCACGCCCTTCCACAGCCTCCCAGGGCCACCCAACCCCTCCCAAGGCCACCCAAGCCCACCTGACCCCTCCTGAGGCCACCCAAGGCCACCCAACCCCTCCTGAGGCCACCCAAGGCCTCCCAACCCCTCCTGAGGCCACCCAAGCCCTCTCCAGGTCTCCCAGCCGCACCTGAGGCCACCCATGCCCTCCCAAGGCCACCTGACCCCTCCTGAGGCCTCCCAACCCCTCCTGAGGCCACTCACGCCCTCCCAAGGCCTCCCAAGCTCTCCTGAGGCCACCCAAGGCCACCCAAGCCCTTCCAACCCCTCTCGACCCCACCCAAGGCCACCCAAGGCTACCTGATGCCTCCCAAGGCCTTCTGAGGCCACCCACGCCCTCCTGGCCCCACCCAAGGCCACCCAAGCCCTCCTGACCCCACCCAAGGCGTCCCAGGCCCTCCTAACCCCTCCCGAGGCCACCCATGCCCTCCCGAGGCCACCCAACCCCTTCTGAGACCACCCACGCCCTTCCACAGCCTCCCAGGGCCACCTGACCCCTCCCAAGGCCACCCAAGCCCACCTGACCCCTCCTGAGGCCACCCAAGGTCACCCAACCCCTCCCGAGGCCACCCGACCCCTCCCAAGGCCACCCAAGCCCACCCAACCCCTCCTGAGGCCACCCAAGGCCACCCGACCCCTCCCAAGGCCACCCAAGCCCACCTGACCCCTCCTGAGGCCTCCCAAGCTCTCCTGAGGCCACCCAAGGCCACCCAACCCCTCCCGAGGCCACCCAAGCCCACCTGACCCCTCCTGAGGCCCCCCAAGGCCACCCAACCCCTCCCGAGGCCACCCAAGCCCTCCCCAGGCCACCCAAGGGCTCCTCCTCCTCGCAGTACGCCATCCTCATGACCATGGTGCTCACCATCTTCATCAAGTACGTCCTGCACTCCATCGACCTCCAGAACGAGAACCCCTGGGACAGCAAAGCCGTCTTCATGCTCTACACGGAGCTCTTCACGGGTGCGTTGGCCCCTTCCCCGCCTTTGTCTTCTCCATCCCACCCCGTTCCTGCCATCCGGGGGGGCCAACGAAGCTCCATCAGAGGTCCTGGGGGTGCCCAGCAGCACCCAGAGGTCTCCTCTGTCTTCGTTAACGATCTGGGGGGTGGGGGGAAGCGTTTCCTCCTCGGCTTTGCCGGAGACGCCGAGCCTGGGGGTGTTGGTGTCGGCGGCACCGACCAGAGGGACCTTTCCCAGGAGGAACCTCAAGAGGTTCAAGGAAGGGATGGGCCAAGGCCGCCGGTCCCCAGGGTGGGCAGTGGTGCAGGTGGGGGTTGTGGTGGGCACCAGGTGGTGGTGGAGGTCCCATCCCACCTCAAACAGCCCGTGGTTGTCCAAGAACGTGGGGCCAGGTGACCCTGGAGGTCCCATCCCACCTCAACCACCTCATGGTTGCTCAAGAACGTGGGCCCAGGTGACCCTGGAGGTCTCAAACACCCTGGGGTTGCCCAAGAACATGGACCCAGGTGACCCTGGAGGTCCCATCCCACCTCAACCACCCCATTATTGCCCAAGAACACGGGGCCAGGTCACCTGGGGGGTCTCAAACACCCTGGGGTTGCCCAAGAACGTGGGCCCAGGTGACCCTGGAGGTCTCAGACACCCTGGAGTTGCCCAAGAACATGGGTCCAGGTCACCTGGGAGGTCCCATCCCAACTCAGCCACCCCACGGTTGTCCAGGAGCATGGATCCAGGTCACTTGGGGGGCCTCAACCACCCCATTATTGCCCAAGAACACGGGGCCAGGTCACCTGGGGGGTCTCAACCACCCCATGGTTGCCCAAGAACGTGGGCCCAGATGACCTTGGAGGTCTCGGACACCCTGGAGTTGCCCAAGAACATGGGTCCAGGTCACCTGGGGGGCCTCAAACACCTGGTTGTTGCCCAAGAACATTGGCCCAGGTGACTTGGGAGGTCCCATCCCACCTCAACCACCCCATGGTTGCCCAAGAACGTGGATCCAGGTCACTTGGGGGGCCTCAACCACCCCATGGTTGCCCAAGAACATGGACCCAGGTGACCCTGGAGGTCCCATCCCACCTCAACCACCCCATTATTGCCCAAAAACACGGGGCCAGGTCACCTGGGGGGTCTCAAACACCCTGGGGTTGCCCAAGAACGTGGGCCCAGATGACCTTGGAGGTCTCGGACACCCTGAAGTTGCCCAAGAACATGGGTCCAGGTCACCTGGGGGGCCTCAAACACCTGGTTGTTGCCCAAGAACATTGGCCCATGTGACTTGGGAGGTCCCATCCCAACTCAACCACCCCATGGTTGCCCAAGAACGTGGGTCCAGGTGACCCTGGAGGTGTCAACCACCCCATTTTTGCCCAAGAATGTGGGTCCAGGTGACCTTGGAGGTCTCAAACACCCCTTTATTGCCCAAGAACGTGGGCCCAGGTCACCTGGGTGGTCCCATCCCACCTCAGCCACCCCATGGTTGCCCAAGAACGTGGGGCCAGGTGACCTTGGAGGTCCCATCCCACCTCAACCACCCCATGGTTGCCCAAGAACATGGGCCCAGGTGACCTTGGAGGTCTCAACCACCCCATGGTTGCCCAAGAATGTGGGCCCAGGTCACCTGGGAGGTCCCATCCCAACTCAACCACCCCATGGTTGTCCAAGAACGTGGGTCCAGGTCACCTTGGAGGTCTCAGCCACCCCATGGTTGCCCAAGAACGTGGGCCCAGGTCACCTGGGTGGTCCCATCCCACCTCAACCACCCCATTTTTGCCCAAGAACGTGGGTCCAGGTGACCCTGGAGGTCCCATCCCACCTCAGCCACCCCACGGTTGTCCATGACGAAGCCCCCAACGTGCCTCTTTCCCCCAGGCTTCATCAAAGTTCTCCTCTACATGGCCTTCATGACCATCATGATCAAGGTCCACACCTTCCCTCTCTTCGCCATCCGCCCCATGTACCTGGCCATGAGGTGAGGTGACTCCGGTGCTGTCGCGGCTGCCATCTTGATCCCCTCCCCCCTCACCTTCCCCATCTCCTTCCAGGCAGTTCAAGAAGGCGGTGACGGACGCCATCATGTCGCGCCGCGCCATCCGGAACATGAACACCCTGTGAGTAACCAGGACAAGGGGGGGTTCCACCCCTCTTTCTGGGCACTTCTGAGTTGGGATCCACCTAAAAAAAAACAGATTTGGGGAAAATGTCCCGTTTGAGGCACGGGAAGAGGTGGGGAGACCCTGGAGGGTGATGGGGTCAGGGATAGCTCAGGCTCCTCCAAGAATCTGGTGGATGATGAAGAGGTGGAAGGGTTTGAAGACCCTGTAGGGTGATGAGGTCATGAATAGCTCAAGATCTTCCTCCCAGATTCCTTAATTTGGCCAAAAATCTGGTGGATAACGATGAGGAGGAAGAGTTGGATGACCCTGTAGGGTGATGGGGTCAGGGATAGCTCAGGCTCCTCCAAGAATCTGATGGATGATGAAGAAGGGTCAGAAGACCCCGTAGGGTGATGGGGTCAGGGATCTCTCAACCTTCCTGCTGGATAACCCAAAATCTGGTGGATAACAATGAGGAGGAAGGTTTGGAAGACCCTGGAGGGTGATGGGGTCATGGATCTCTCAAGATCTTCCTGCCTGATTCCTTAATTTGGCCAAGAATCTGATGGATAGCAGTGAGGTGAATGGGTTGGATGACCCTGTAGGGTGGTGAGGTCATGGATATCTCAAGATGTTCCTGCCAGATTCCTTAATTTGGCCAAAAATCTGGTGGATAGCGATGAGGTGGAAGGGTCAGAAGACCCCGTAGGGTGATGAGGTCATGGATAGCTCAAGATCTTCCTGCCAGATTCCTTAATTTGGCCAAAAATCTGGTGGATAACGATGAGGAGGAAGAGTTGGATGACCCTGTAGGGTGATGGGGTCAGGGATAGCTCAGGCTCCACCAAGAATCTGATGGATGATGAAGAGGTGGAAGGGTTGGAAGACCCCGTAGGGTGATGGGGTCAGGGATAGCTCAGGCTCCACCAAAAATCTGGTGGATAGGGATGTGGAGGAAGTGTTGGAAGACCCTGTAGGGTGATGGGGTCATGGATAGCTCAAGATCTTCCTGCCAGATTCCTTAATTTGGCCAAAAATCTGGTGGATAACGATGAGGAGGAAGGGTTGGAAGACCCTGTAGGGTGATGGGGTCATGGATCTCTCAACCTTCCTGCTGGATAACCCAAAATCTGGTGGATAACGATGAGGTGGAAGGGTTTGAAGACCCTGTAGGGTGATGGGGTCAGGGATACCTCAGGCTCCACCAAAAATCTGGTGGATAATGATGAGGTGGAAGGGTTTGAAGACCCCGTAGGGTGATGGGGTCAGGGATAGCTCAAGATCTTCCTGCCAGATTCCTTAATTTGGCCAAAAATCTGGTGGATAGCGATGAGGAGGAAGGGTTGGAAGACCCTGTAGGGTGATGAGGTCATGGATAGCTCCAAATCTTCCTGCCAGATTCCTTAATTTGGCCAAAAATCTGGTGGCTAACGATGAGGAGGAAGGGTTTGACGACCCCATAGGGTGATGGGGTCAGGGATAGCTCAGGCTCCACCAAAAATCTGGTGGATAGTGATGAGGTGGAAGGGTCGGAAGACCCTGTAGGGTGATGAGGTCATGGATCTCTCAACCTTCCTGCTGGATAACCCAAAATCTGGTGGATAATGATGAGGTGGAAGGGTTGGAAGACCCTGTAGGGTGATGAGGTCATGGATAGCTCCAGATCTTCCTGCCAGATTCCTTAATTTGGCCAAAAATCTGGTGGCTAACGATGAGGTGGAAGGGTTGGAAGACCCTGTAGGGTGCTGGGGTCAGGGACCCCTCCATCTCCTCCTGGACACCTGCTGTGGTTCTGCTGGTGGTGTGGAGCTCCCAGGAGTCCCTCAACCTTCCCCGTGCCGTGTCCCCCCCCCCTAAAACCGTGGGGCCTTCCCCCTTTTGCCCCCAAACGCCCTCTCGGCGCAGCTACCCCGACGCCACGGCGGAGGAGCTCCAGGCCGTGGACAACGTCTGCATCATCTGCCGCGAGGAGATGGTGACGGGCGCCAAACGCCTGCCCTGCAACCACATCTTCCACACCAGGTGGGTGAGGATGCGGCGCCGCGCCGCGCCCTTCGCCGCGCCCTTCGCCGCGCCCCAGGGGTGGGGTTGGAGGGGGGGGGGTCCCGTTTTTTGGGGCTCGAGGGGAGCTTTGGTGACCCCCCACGTGGTGTCCCCGTGTCGTCCCCTCCCCTCCAGCTGCCTGCGCTCCTGGTTCCAGCGCCAGCAGACGTGTCCCACGTGCCGTATGGACGTCCTCCGCGCTTCCCTTCCGGCGCCCGCGCCACCGGAGGCACCGGAGCGCGCGGCGCCGCCGCCGCCGCAGACCCCGCAGGGCCCTCAGCCCCCCAACTGTGAGTGCTTCCTGCGGGGAGACCCCGCTCCCAGCTCGGCCTTCGCCCGCTTTTCACCGCTTCCCCCCATTTCCTCCCCGTTTCCCCCCCCATTTTTGCCCATTTCCCCACAATTTCTGCCCGTTCCTCCCCCATTTCCCCCGGTTTTGCCCATTTCCCCCTTTCCACTGATTTATTTCCATCGTTTTGCCTGTTTCCCCCACTTTTTTGCCCCACTTCCCCCCCTTTTCCCCCCCTTTCCCCCCTTTTTTCCCCCTTTTCCCCCCTTTTCCCCCTTTCCCCCTTTTCCCCCCTTTTTCCCCCCTTTTCCCCCCTTTTCCCCCTTTTCCCCCTTTCCCCCCTTTCCCCCCATTTTCCCCCTTTTCCCCCCTTTTCCCCCCTTTTCCCCCCTTTTCCCCCTTTTCCCCCCTTTTCCCCCTTTTCCCCCTTTTCCCCCCTTTTCCCCTTTTCCCCCTTTTCCCCCCCTTTTCCCCCCTTTTCCCCCCTTTTCCCCCCTTTTCCCCCCTTTTCCCCCTTTTCCCCCTTTTCCCCCCTTTTTCCCCCCCTTTTTCCCCCCTTTTTCCCCCCCTTTCCCCCCCTTTCCCCCCCCTTTTTCCCCCCCCTTTTTCCCCCCCTTTTTCCCCCCCCTTTTCCCCCCCCTTTTCCCCCCCCTTTTCCCCCCCCTTTCCCCCCCTTTTCCCCCCCCTTTCCCCCCTTTTCCCCCCCCTTTTCCCCCCCCTTTTCCCACCCCCTTTTCCTCCCCCTTTTCCCCCCCCTTCCCCCCCCTTTTCCCCCCCCCTTTTCCCCCCCCTTTTCCCACCCCCTTTTCCTCCCCCTTTTCCTCCCCCTTTCCCCCCCCTTTTCCCCCCCCTTTCCCCCCCTTTTCCCCCCCCTTTTCCCCCCCCTTTCCCCCCCTTCCCCCCCTTTTCCCCCCCCTTTTCCCCCCCCTTTTCCCCCCCCTTTCCCCCCCCTTTTCCCCCCCCTTTCCCCCCCTTTTCCCCCCCCTTTTCCCCCCCCTTTCCCCCCCCTTTTCCCCCCCCTTTTCCCCCCCCTTTTCCCCCCCCTTTTCCCCCCCTTTCCCCCCCTTTTCCCCCCCTTTTCCCCCCCTTTTCCCCTCTCTTTTCCCCCCTCTTTCCCGACGGCCTCGTGCCGTCTCTTCCGGCGCGGTCGCTCATGGCGGCGCGTTGCGGCGCGGCGCGTCCCTCGGTGACTCTCACCACCCCCTTCTCCCCCCACAGTTCCTCAGGGGATCCTCCCCCCTTCCCACCGGGAATGTTTCCCTTCTGGCCCCCGGTCGGGCCTTTCCCCCCGGTTCCGGGCGTTCAACCCCCCAACGGCGCCGCCAACGCCGCCAACGCCGCCGCCGCCGCCGCGGCCGCTTCCGGTGAGTGTTGTGTCCCACGAGCCGAGGAGCCCTCAGGGCTGGGCCTTCTCCTCACCTCCTCCTTCTCGCCAAAGCCACCAGAGACCGCCCAGCGCCGGCCCAGAGGCGCGGCAGCCGCGGCGGCGCCGCCAGGACTTCCCTTCCCAGCGCCCTGGATGGCGACGCCATGGCCGCCGCTCTTCGTACGACGGGGGGTGGGCTTTGGGGTGCTTTTTGGGGTGCTTTGGTCGGTTTTGGGGGGATTTTGGGCTGATTTTTGGGGGGTTTTGGGGTGATTTTTGGGGGCTTTGGGGTGATTTTTGGGGGTGGGTTTGGGGTGGGTTTTGGGGTGATTTTTGGGGGGTTTTGGGGTGGTTTTTGGAGAGGGTTTGGGGTGGTTTTTGGGGTGGGTTTTGAGGTGGGTTTGGGGTGGTTTTTGGGATGGTCTTGGGTGATTTTTGGGGTGCTTTTTTGGGTTTTGGGGTGGTTTTGGGGTGGGTTTGGAGGGTTTTGGGGTGATTTTTGGGGTGGTCATGGGGTGGGTTTTGGGGTGAGTTTGGGGTGTTTTTGGGGTGGGTTTTGGGGTGGTTTTGAGGTGATTTTTGGGTGAGTTTGGGGTGTTTTTGGGGTGGGTTTTGGGGTGATCTTGGGGTGATTTTTGGGGTGCGTTTTTGTGTTTCAAGGTGGTTTTTGGGGGGTGGGTTTGGGGTGGGTTTTGGGGTGGTTTTGGGTGAGTTTGGGGTGGTTTTTGGGGGGTGTTGGGGTGGGTTTTGGGGTTCTTTTTGGGGGGGTTGGGTGGTTTTGGGTGCTTTTTGGGGAGGGTTTTGGGTGGGTTTTGGGGGGGGTTTTGGGTGATTTTTGGGGTCATTTTTGGGGTGGGTTTTGGGTGGTTTTTGGGTGGTTTTTGGGTGATTTTTGGGGTAATTTTTGGGGTGGGTTTTGGGTGATTTTTGGGGTGGGTCTTGAGGTGTTTTTGGGGTGATTTTTGGGGTGTTTTTTGGGGTGGGTTTGGGGTGGTTTTTGGGGTCGTTTTTGGGGTGGGTTTTGGGTGATTTTTGGGGTCATTTTTGGGGTGGGTTTTGGGTGATTTTTGGGGTGGGTTTGGGGTGGGTCTTGAGGTGTTTTTGGGGTGCTTTTTGGGGTGGTTTTTGGGGTGGGTTTGGGGTGGTTTTTGGAGTGGTTTTTGGGTGATTTTTGGGGTCATTTTTGGGGTGGGTTTGGGGTGCTTTTTGGGGTGCGTTTTGGGTGGGTTTTGGGTGGTTTTTGGGTGATTTTTGGGTGGGTTTGGGGTGCTTTTTGGGGTGGGTTTTGGGTGGTTTTTGGGGTGGTTTTGGGTGGTTTTTGGTGTTGTTTTTGGGGTGGGTTTTGGGTGATTTTTGGGGTCATTTTTGGGGTGGGTTTTGGGTGATTTTTGGGGTGGATTTGGGGTGGGTTTTGAGAGGTGTTTTTGGGGTGCTTTTGGGGTGGTTTTGGGATGGCTTTGTGGTGCTTTCTGGGGTGTTTTTGGGGCCAATCCCAGTCCCACCACCCCCTCTCCCCACCGTAGGTTTCCCCCCGATGCCGGTGCCGCCGGCCGGCTTCGCGGGCCTGACGGAAGAGGAGCTCCGCGCCATGGAGGGCCACGACCGGCACAACCTGGAAGCGCGGCTGCAGTGCCTCCAGAACATCCACACCCTCCTCGACGCCGCCATGGTGCAGATCAACCAATACCTGACCGTCCTGGCCACCATCGGGTAAGAAAAGGGGGATTTGGGGCTGTTGGAGCACCCGTTGGCTCCCGACAGAGCTGCAAAATCCTCCGGTTTGCCCAAAACGGGATGGATTTGGGCATTTTTCACACCTCCAGGTCCCCCCGGGGTGGCGTTTCCCGACCTCCAGCCACCCCCACCGAGGATTCCGGAGTTCTTCGGCGTCGGGATCCGGCGGCTCCGCGGGTGCCCTCCGGTGCGTGAGGGTGGGAGAAGCCCCCGGGAGCGCCGTTTGGCACCATCTTTGGGGTGGAAACGGAGGTTCTGCCCCCCCCAAAGCGCCACCGTGACCTCTTATGACCCGCTAATTAGCATTTCCCCATCACTAATTAGTGCCAAGTGAAGGTCGTTTGGGCCTCCCTGGCTCCCACCTCCCCCCCAAGGGGTCTTTCCCACTGGGAATGTTCCCTTCTTGGCCACCAGTTGGTCCTTTCCCACCAGTTCCCGGTGTCCAACCCCCAATGGCGGCGCCGCCGCCGCGCCGCCTCCCAATTAGCGATGGCGAATTCCCACAATCATTAATTAACCCAGTGTCCATCTTTAAAAGCCAAATTCCTACAGGAGACCCTCCCTGCTGTTTCCTGGCCAAACCCTTCTCCCACTTCCCAGTTCCAACTGTGTTACTGGTTTCATCACCGCAGACCCGGCTGCCCCGGCGGGCGCCGAAGGCTTCGCCCCGAGGAAGAGGAAGATGGCGGCGAAGGCTCCTCCTCGCAGGACGAACCCGACACGGCCGAGCTGCGGCGACGCCGCCTTCAGAAACTGGCGGCGCTCCTCGCACTGACGCCATCGCCCGCGGCGTTCCCAGCGTTGCCACCCCTCCTCCTCAACAGTTCACCCCCTCGGCCACCACGGCCGCTCCTTTTCTGCCTCCTTTTCCTGCTTTTCCACCAAAATCCTCTTTCTGGAAGCAAATCCCATTCCCAACTCTTCTTGACCGGTTTGTCCCCAATGTCTCCCCTTTTTTTCCCAATTTCTCTCCACTTTTCCCAATTTCTCCTCTTTTTTCCCAATTTTTCCCTTTTTCGCCCACTTTCCTCCCTTTTTTCCCCAATGTCTCCCCTTTTTTCCCAATTTCTCCCCCTTTTTCCCAATTTCTCCCCTTTTTTTCCCAATTTCTCTTCATTTTTCCCAATTTCTCCCCTTTTTTCCCAATTTCTCCCTTTTTCCCTAATTTCTCCCCTTTTTTCCCAATTTCTCCCCTTTTTTCCCAATTTCTCCTTTTTTCCCAATTTCTCCCTTTTTTTCCCCAATTTCTCCCCTTTTTCCCCAATTTCTCCCCTTTTTCCCCAATTTCTCTTCGTTTTTCCCAATTTCTCCCCTTTTTTCCCAATTTCTCCCCTTTTTTCCAATTTCTCCTTTTTTTCCCAATTTCTCCCATTTTTCCCTATTTCTTTCCCCTTTTTTGCCCATTTTCCCCCCCTTTTTTCCAGTTCCCCCCCTTTTTACCCCAATTTCTCCCTTTTTCCCCAATTTCCTCCCTTTTTTCCCAATTTCTCCCCTTTTTTCCCCGTTTTCCCCCCTTCTTTCCCCATTCCCCCCCTTTTTTCCCCAGTTTCCCCCCTTTTCCCCCCATTTCTCTACCTCCGGATATTTCGGACCCGGCGGTTGCCTATTTTGGGGTAAATCCTCCTATTTCCAGGTGGATTAAGGACGAAGGCGTTTGATTGCGAAGATGCCCCAAATCACCCATTTTTAACCCAAATTCCTCCCTGGGGTTGTCGGAGGTATCGGTGGCGCTGGTTTCCATGGCTCTTGGGGCACCCCTTGGCTTTCACCCCACCCCTCATGACCAAATGAGCGCCTTGGCCTGAGGGAGCTCCTTGGCACCGCCAACGAGCGCGCGAGAGCGTTGGCATCAAAGGGTTGGCGTCAAGCGTGGGCGTTGGTGATGGCGGCGTTGGCCGATGGGCGCGTTGGCGTTGAGTGTGGTGTTGAGTTGGCGTCAACGAGCAAGCTTGAAGGAACGACCTCCTTGGTGCCAACGTGGGACGAGCTCATTGGCGTTGGCAGGGGTGACCTTGTTGGCGTGGAACAAGCTCGTTGGCATTGGCAGGGGTGACCATGTTGGCGTGGAACGAGCTCGTTGGCGCCGACGTTGATTGACCGTGTTGGTGACACCAGGTGACCTTGTTGGCGTCACAAACAGCTCCATCAACCACAACGGCGCACGTTGGTGCCGATGGGATGAGCTCATTGATGGTGTTGGTGCCGAGCTCATCCCGTGGTGGTGGGGTTGACTTTGTTGGCGTTGGCCAACGTTGACTGTGGGATGAGTTCATTGGCACTAATGGATGACCTTGGTGTCAACACAGCTCCATCAACCATGCTCGTTGGTGCCAACGTAGGATGAGCTTGTTGATGACGTTGACCACCGAGCTCATCCCACGATGGTGGTGGTGACCTCATTGGCGTTGGCCAACGTTGGCCGTGGGATGGGGATGACCTTTTTGGCATCAACAAACAGCTCCATCAACCACAACCACATTTGTTGGTGCCGATGGGAAGAGCTCGTTGATGGTGTTGGCACCAATGAGCTCATCCCTCGTTGATGGCGTTGGCGCCGAGCTCATCCCACGATGGTGGTGGTGACCTCATTGGTGTTGGCCAACGTTGGCCATGGGATGAGCTCATTGATGGCGTTGGCGCCGAACTCATCCCACGATGGTGGTGGTGACCTCATTGGCGTTGGCCAACGTTGGCCATGGGATGAGCTCATTGATGGCGTTGGCGCCGAACTCATCCCACGATGGTGGTGGTGACCTCATTGGCGTTGGCCAACGTTGGCCGTGGGATGAGCTCGTTGGCACTAACGGACAAACAGCTCCATCGAAGGCCCTCCTTGGCTCCAACGAGCTCTTCCATGGTGATGGCGGCGACTGCGTTGGCCAACGTTGGCGGATTGAGCTCGTTGGCGTGGAACGGCCATCTTGGTGCTAACGGGCACCTCGTTAGCATCAACGAAGAGCTCGATCGACCAATGGTTGGTGCCGCTGTGGGATGAGCTTGTTGGCGTTGAACGGGGGCGATGGCGGCGTTGGCGTCGAGCGAGCTGATTGGCTCCAGAGTGGGAGGAGCTCATTAACAGTATTAACCCCTTACTCCCCAAACACCCTTTCCCGCACCGGAATTCCACCCCCTTGAATCCCCTCTCGGCACCATTCCGGCAACTTCTGACCCTCAAATCCTCCTCCACACCCTTCCCAGTCCCAAACTGGTTTGTACTGGTTTTGCTTTGCCGACGGCGCTGGAATGAGGGGGGATTTATTTTTTTTGGTCTCTTTTGGTCATTTCCCACCCCTGGGGCTGAATTTTCCCCTCAAGTCCTTCCCCGTGTCCCCTCCCACCGCGTTTCCCCAAGGCCACCGCGACGTTCAGTGCCTCTTGGATCCGAACCCGGGCTCGGTGGAGCCCAAATATCTCAGGGAAACCAAAACCCACGCTCGGCGACCCCGGGTTGGGGTGGAAAAAAAGGACTTTTTTTTGCACCCATCAGCAATTTTTTGGGGTGGGAATGGTTCTTTTCCTTAACGAGGCTGATTTTCTTCCTCCTCCTCTTCAGTTTTTGGCTCTCGTTGCCCAAAACGTGAGTGAATTAACGAGGATTTTAGCAATAACGAAGTGGTGATGGGAAAAATGCCGGGGGGGGGATTTTTTTTTACCCTCTTCTCTGTTTTTTTTTTACCCTTTTCTCTCTTTTTTTTTGATCTTCTCTCTCTTTTTTGACCCTCTTTTCTCTTTTTGACCCTCTTTTCTCTTTTTGACCCTCTTTTCTCTTTTTTGACCCTCTTCTCTCTTTTTGACCCTCTTTTCTCTTTTTGACCCTCTTTTCTCTTTTTTGACCCTCTTCTCTCTTTTTTGACCCTCTTTTCTCTTTTTTGACCCTCTTCTCTCTTTTTTGACCCTCTTTCTCTTTTTGAACCCTCTTCTCTCTTTTTTGACCCTCTTCTCTCTTTTTGACCCTCTTCTCTCTTTTTTGACCCTCTTTTCTCTTTTTTGATCCTCTTTTCTCTTTTTTTATCCTCTTTTCTCTTTTTTGACCCTCTTCTCTCTTCTTTTGATCTTCCCTCTCTATTTTGACCCTCTTTTCTCTTTTTTGACCCTCTTTTCTCTTTTTTGACCCTCTTTTCTCTTTTTTGACCCTCTTTTCTCTTTTTGACCCTCTTTTCTCTTTTTTGACCCTCTCCTCTCTTTTTTGACCCTCTCCTCTCTTTTTTGACCCTCTCCTCTCTTTTTTGACCCTCTCCTCTCTTTTTTGACCCTCTTTTCTCTTTTTTGACCCTCTTTTCTCTTTTTTGACCCTCTTCTCTCTTTTTTGACCCTCTTCTCTCTTTTTTGACCCTCTTTTCTCTTTTTGACCCTCTTCTCTCTTTTTTGACCCTCTTTTCTCTTTTTGACCCTCTTCTCTCTTTTTTTTCCTCTTTTCTCTTTTTTTGACCCTCTTCTCTCTTCTTTTGATCTTCCCTCTCTATTTTGACCCTCTTCTCTCTTTTTTGACCCTCTTTTCTCTTTTTTGACCCTCTTCTCTCTTCTTTTGATCTTCCCTCTCTATTTTGACCCTCTTCTCTCTATTTTGACCCTCTTCTCTCTTTTTTGACCCTCTTCTCTCTTTTTTGACCCTCTTCTCTCTTTTTTGACCCTCTTTTCTCTTTTTGATCCTCTTTTCTCTTTTTTTATCCTCTTTTCTCTTTTTTGACCCTCTTCTCTCTTCTTTTGATCTTCCCTCTCTATTTTGACCCTCTTTTCTCTTTTTTGACCCTCTTTTCTCTTTTTTGACCCTCTTTTCTCTTTTTTGACCCTCTTTTCTCTTTTTTGACCCTCTTTTCTCTTTTTTGACCCTCTCCTCTCTTTTTTGACCCTCTCCTCTCTTTTTTGACCCTCTCCTCTCTTTTTTGACCCTCTCCTCTCTTTTTTGACCCTCTTTTCTCTTTTTTGACCCTCTTTTCTCTTTTTGACCCTCTTCTCTCTTTTTTGACCCTCTTCTCTCTTTTTTGACCCTCTTTTCTCTTTTTGACCCTCTTCTCTCTTTTTTGACCCTCTTTTCTCTTTTTGACCCTCTTCTCTCTTTTTTGACCCTCTTTTCTCTTTTTTGACCCTCTTCTCTCTTCTTTTGATCTTCCCTCTCTATTTTGACCCTCTTCTCTCTTTTTTTATCCTCTTTCTCTTTTTTGACCCTCTTCTCTCTTTTTTGACCCTCTTCTCTCTTTTTTATCCTCTTCTCTCTTCTTTTGATCTTTCTCTTTTTTTGACCCTCTTTTCTCTTTTTTTTGACCCTCTTTTCTCTTTTTTTTGACCCTCTTTTCTCTTTTTTTGACCCTCTTTTCTCTTTTTTGACCCTCTTCTCTCTTCTTTTGATCTTCCTCTCTATTTGACCTCTCCTCTCTTTTTTTTATCCTCTTCTCTCTTTTTTGACCCTCTTCTCTCTTTTTTGACCCTCTTTTCTCTTTTTTTGACCCTCTTCTTTCTTTCTGACCCTCTTCTCTTTTTTTTGACCCTTTCCTCTTTTTTGACCCTTTCCTCTCTTTTTTTCCCAATGCTTTTTTTCCTCTTTCCAACCCTTTTCTTTTTTTTCAACCTTTTTTTCTCTTTTTACCATTCTCTCTCTTTTTACCCTTTTCTCTTTTAACCATTTTGAGCCAAAACCAACGCGTTTTCCTGGCCGCTTCTGGTTGACTTTGGGTTTCGTTGTGGGTTCTTTTTGGTGGGTTCCTCCCGATTTCCTTTGGTTTTGGGGTGCAAACCGCGGCGGGGGAGGGAGCTGAGACGCGCGAGCCGCCCGGATCGGGGCTCTTTGACCCCCAAAACTGCTCCTTTTCACCCCCAGATCGGTTTCCCCCCCCCCTCTCGGGCGGCGTCGGATGAATTTATTTAATTTGTAAATACTGTATAAATTTTTAATAGCTTCATTGTAAATACGGCGGAATAAAGGTTGCGGTAAAGCTGTTGCCCCCCTGTTGGATGGGGCTTGGAGATTCCTGGGCTTCGAGGTCCCTCAGCCTCCTCACCCATCACTTCACGCTCACTCCTCCCCGGCCCAGCCAATCAGCGACGCTCCCTCCAAAGTTCTGGGCCTCGGATTGGCTGGGAGCGCTCATAGTCCCGCCCCCTCGCCTTTGACAGGCAGCAGCAGGAAGGGGCGGGGAGCTTCTTTCTGATTGGCTGGAGAGCTCATAGTCCCGCCCCCTCACCTTTGACAGGCAGCAGCAGGAGGAGATGGGGAGCTTCCTTTGATTGGCTGGGAGCGCTCGTAGTCCCGCCCCCTGCTCTTGACAGGCAGTGGCGGGAGAGGGGTGGTGAGTTTCCATCTCTGCCTTCTGATTGGCTGGGAGCGCTCATAGTTCCACCTCCTTGCTCTTGACAGGTAGCATTGG